>MU385914.1:0-187169 GCA_022497145.1 Rostrohypoxylon terebratum | reverse complement strand
TATTTATTTAATTATAAATATCGTGTTTTGGTGGTTTTGTATGGGAAATGGGTGGTCCGCGCTAGGGGTGCTCACGTAACGGTGGATCGACTTATCTCCTGGATCACAATTGTCATTCTGGCCGATTGGTTCCGTTGCATATGAGACAGTTGCAAACTGTTCAACGTTATTATAGCAAGAGAAAGAGAGCCAACCAAGTCATTGATCTGATCCCGCAGTTTATCCAGATTTGGTCTATGTAGTAAGTAATTCCGTTTCGCAACCTTCACGACATCTCCCTGCTGAGGAGAACCACAAGAGCTCCTAGCAGGCTTCTGCAACTTCTCGGTGACGAACTTCTCTAGTGTATCGGTAATCTCGGAAGCTTGTTGGAGAAGTCTATGTATATGTTGAGAAGCTGGCTGCATAACAGGGTCGTTCGAAGGTACATCTTCAGACTGTAAAGCCTGGAGAGCACTCCTCACCAGATCCAACGTGTTACGGAATTCGGAAACCTACAACAGATCAGCAACCATGGTCACATAATTTCGAAGTTATACTTGCAGTTCCGATGATGGCCTGCAGCTCTTTAGGCGCATTCTTCAGCTGAATCAATTTGTCTAGCCCTTGTGCGATCTGGCCTGCGAATCCAACAAGCGCGATAACGCTGGCAGTGAACCCTACTGGATCCATGTTGCTGAGTCGCTAGAATCAGCAGAACCATCGAAACTCTTCATCAGTAGAGTATGGCTACCTACCTACATATAAGTTGGACTCTCATGTCACGAACCTACAGTTCGAAGGAATAACAACCCCTTTGTGGAGACGCCGCGAACCAATCACGGATAAACCACGGAATTTCCTGATCTAAGTTGATCTGTGTGATCTATGTGATCTGGGTTAGATCAACCCAGATCAGCCAGATCAACCAGATCACGGTGGCCTCGTATACAGAAGAAGGAAGAGAGGATATCTATATAATCATAGCATTTTCCATGTATCTAGTCATTCATTCTAGTTCTTTAGTTATCAATCTAAGTCTATTCACTACGAGTAGGGAGAGGACTCCAAGCCTCTCTGACGAACACACTTGATTGATTACACTTGACCTCTACGATTACTGTTACCTTAAAATCAAGACCCCCTTATGAAGCTATACTTACTAAGCCTAAGTATAGGTTCGTCACATCTCATTGCGAGTCGAGGATTAAACGAGAGGCCCAACCTCCCAGCCTCATTTTACTGAAAAATGGCAGGGCGGAATTGAGGTAATCAGTACAGGTAGGCTGCTTGGCCCCCAACACAATGATACTATTGTGAAGCCAATCAAGATGGAGATGGGATCATGCATGCGGATGTGTATTGAGCTTGGCGACACGTCACACACGGCCATGCAGTTTTGCCACAATAAGCAGCATGCTTACATGCAAGCTGCCAATAAGAGGACGTTCTCAATTCCCATTGTGTTATACAGAGAATACTTATTGGTGAGCGGGTTGATCACCACTGTCTTCGACTACCTACCTGGTAGGTAGTCTGTAGGCTAAGCCAAGCTACAGCTCATATGGTAAGGCAGAACAGCTTCTTCAAAGTAGGTAGGCACCGGATGTTTCGTATTTCACCTTCGTCAATCTGCTGTCGTGATACCAGTACGCCTTGCATATCCACAGTCTTTTCGGCATTGAAAATCATTCAAAGCCATCAAATTACCTGTGGCGACCATCGGTTAGTTACCGTCGCATGAGGCTTTCCAGAAATTTCGGAGTAGCTCCGCTACCGAAGCGACTTCTGAGGCAAAGCTTCCGGCTGTGTTCTCAACTCGCATAGACTCGCCATCCAGTTGGGATCGGAGTCTGATACTGTCTGAATAATCGGAGTGGATTTTCAAATTGACCGAATCAGATATCGAGTACATCGAAAGCGCGCTGCAAAAACTCGAAGAGGATCATGTCGATCACCCCTCTATTTTCCCCGAGACGTTCCGTCTCCCAGGTGATTTGTGCAAGCGACCCAGAAAGATCTCTGACGAGCTCTATGCAGGCTCTGAAATTGCCATACTTCGAGGACTAGATCCAAGTCGATATATTCAGGAGCAGAACGACAAGCTGTTTGCAGGAATTTCTTCTCACATTGCTACCAAGCGAGGTTTCCTCGACTGGGACCGACAAGAAGTGCTAGGCAATACCATCGACATGGCAGGACCATCCTCTAAGGCGCGACGTAAAACGCCTGGGTTTGCCAATAGTCCCCTGGTAAGTAAAATGTTATGCTGAGCCAGCAGAGCCAACCATTCAGGCATTTCATACGGACTCTTGCGAGGTCCTTGCTCTACATGCTCTCAACGTAGCTAAAGATCGAGTGCGTATGCTGGCCTCCAGCTCTCACCAGCTCTATAACGATTTAGCTGAGATCTGCCCTGGTGTACTTCAAACGCTAGCAAATGACTGGGTCATAGATACGTGAGTGCCTGCCAATTCTGCCGTAAGCCCTGTCTATCAACATCATGTTCGCGGGACAGGTTTTAGGATTATTTGAAGCATCCCCGAAAAAAGTACTTTATCCACATCAAGGGGGTGGTGATGGTAGGCCAGCCATCCGCTTCTCGAGATTTCCTATGACAGGTTTTAAGAGAAGAAGCGCAACGCCGCATTGCCAGCCCCAACCTGGGCTCAAGTGGAAGCTCTCAACACTATACAATTCCCCGCAGAGAAGAATTCCGTGCCGCTTCCAACGTAGAAAGGAAATATAGCTCTCATCAACGATATGGCTGTATTACACGGCCATGAGGGCTACACCGATGCCGAGAGTACGACTGCGAAAAGACATCTACTTAGGATGTATCTCAGGGATCCATTGCAGAAGGTTAATATTCCTGAAAGCCTTGAAAAAGACTGGGAGACCACTCATGATCCGAATAGCAAGGACGGTGAAGTAATGGAGATGTGGGGTCCAAATCTTTACCCAGACTTGGAAGAACATTGGATGAAAAATGGATGAATTGGGAGGTCAGATTATGTTGAGGTCTGTCAAGCTCCGCCCTAGGTTAACATCTTCAGCCGCAATCTGCACACAAATTTGTTAGTGTCAAAAAAAACTCGATTCTCAATCGTCGAATAATTCGATCAGCTAATTTGGAAATTGGAGATTTCACAAGCCTTTCTAACTAAACGGAGGTGATAAGACAAAATTTACTCGCTGAGACGACATGCTAGGTACGGTAGTCATGATGTGAAATTTGCACAGCGGTGAGTCGGCGTGGATCATCCTCAAAGACCCGGTGCCAGGCATATGTGAAATAACGAGTATCTCGACCATACTAATAGGTCGGTAGGTAAGACAAAATATCGACCGTTGGCCTCGTGAAACTTGTTGCTTGCATTAGCTACTAGGTACCTTTCAAGCCACTGAGATCACGGCTCTGCCAACTACAGTGGTTGGATGCACCTTTCCTAGAAGAAACCATGTGTTACCCCTCTTTAGACCTATGTAGACACAGCAAAGGTCTCCTCCGCGCTCAACACATAGCCCTATTCATGACAGTTGTCATCATATCAGAGATATCCAGATCACGAAGATTTGCCCGCGAGGTAACAGGCGCTAGATGCCCGGCTTCGCTAGTTAGATTGAATGCACTATTCGACATAGAAACAGCTTGCGGTCTATTTAGTGTATTCCTGACGGTAGGTACCTAGGACATATGTACCTCCCACATAAACGCATACCAATATCTCAACGCACAGTGGTTCGTATGCCATATAATTGGAAGCGCGAAGGAGACCGGTGAGATTATATTAGGGCGTTGTGGCGGGAACCAACTGCTACATCAACACACCAACGATCCTTCAAGTCGGATGAGTTCTCTTGAATAACGGACGTCTTGATATTTCAAAGCAGCATCTATATCCGACACTGTTTTTCTATTATACCTACATGCTAAGATATTCACCTATATTTGCTCTCTACTCCATGTAGTACTTATTGGTACTACCTCGTTTGGCGTGCGCCCCCGAAACTAACCACCATGCAGCTTTCTAGGTCCTTCGGGCAGTTAGATCGAGATCTCGATAACTAGCAAGATAGCTGTAGAGTACCTAGGAAGGCCCCGATACGTTTCAAGGTGATATGGATATGGATTGAAATCCTCAATCAGTGTGAAGAGTACATGGTTCTTTTGAGATATCGTGGCGTGCTGAAAAAGGCGCCAATCGAAAGCCTACCTGCCTATCAAGCCTCTAACAAATAGGGGTCAGATCCACCGAGATCTCATCGTCAGAATCTATAGGTCATGTTTCATAAGTCGAACCCGGACTTCAGCTAACACCGAACTCCAGAAGGAACAAAAGGGGTTAAGTTTATTTGAGGAGAATAAACTCCCCTTCCCGTGTTTATGCGTCGACCCGGAATTCTGTTGAATCGCCCAACGAACCTGACGCCCCCTCAAGACAAATACGCCAAATACGCAATTAGCGAGCCTCCTTAAGGTGTATAGCACAGGTACATAATATAGGAGTAGGTACCTACCTATGCTTACATCCACATCGAGTAATCATGTCTCAGATCTCCGTGGTCCGGCCATTACGCGACCGGATGACAATGGGAGCACCGAGCGTGAGAGCGATCATGTGTGCTATATGAACTGCAGAACATAATATAGCAAGCAAAGCAAAGCAACTGCAATAACGAGCAAATCCAGGTAATTATCATAATACTTACGCCCAACCTCCACCCTCCCCCACACCCGCGCATACAAACCGACCTCAGATCAAGATCATGATAACGACATGGTATCTTAAAACAGCGTCGACCCGCGCCCCGAGGAAACCGGTAACTCCTAGATCCCCCATCGCGTGCGCCACGCATCCCCATCTGTATCTGATCTATCACAAAAAACCGCCCTCCCCACCTATCTGCTATCCTATCCTATCCGCATCTATCCACCTCGCGAACTAAACAAGTGTCCTCCCGCCGTAGTACCTACAATACACAGCGCAGCACCTCCCAACCAACCAACCAACCAGCCAGCCAGCCCAGCCCAACCCAATCGGGCGTCCTGCCTGCGAGTCGTAGTCTCCATGGCCTTACGTCGCCTAGAACGGCCGGAAGACGGGGGATGCAATCGCGCTACCCTGCGCGGGTGTGCGTGCATTACCTACATAGTACATACATACATGCCCACCTACATAAGTCCTACAATGCGGTGCATGCGCAGCGCGCATACCAAGAGACATGGGCATCGGATCACACACAGAAAAAGATGGGGTTGCGCGCAGTAGTAGCGACCTACAGGTACACACACACATTGGATAACAGCCTAGGTAGGTACTTACATACGCCTCGGTGCACATGCCACGGCATATCCCGTCCGAGCCCCCTATGTACCTAGGTGCCCCTTACCTATTGGCACGAGCACGAGCGATTGAATCCTCTTAGACGGAAGAGACGGGCGCGGCAAAAACGGTTTTCTCGGGCGGCGGCATCCGCTAGGTTCGTGACGGAGACGTTTCCACGCCGGACGATTGGTCCGCGCCCCTTGCATGGCCCTTAGGGCCCTTAGGGCCATATGCTGTGCTTAGGTTGTAGTAATATAGCCCTATTAGATCTGGTGCATGTCGCGGAGAGTTCCTTATTGAAGCGCAGCGACAGGGGAGCGGGTCGTCGAATTTTTTTTCTTCTTCTTCTACCTACTGCCTAGTAGGTACCTACCTAGGTCCTAGGTTGCGGTAGGTAACCTGACCTGCTGCTAACCTACTATAACTCCTGTAACAGTACCTAATCTACCTACTCATGCATTAGAATTACGGGTATGTGCGCCTGCATTCGAGAGGAGTATCTCTACACCCATTCTCCCCATTTCCCGTCAAAAGTCCAGTACATCTAGACCCAGCTGCCAAAATTTTCTTCGATCCGTACGTGGGGGGGAACCGAGGATGCCGGTCTGCGGCGCAGTCTATCCTCCGGCGTCCAATAGATCCAGCCAATTCAATACCATCATGGCTTTTAGGAGGTTTCCGGGCATGTCCATATGCACGCCGTCGTATAGAGTCGCCTGGATGCTCATGTTCCATGTCCCAAGGTGGTCTACTCGCCTATTAGCAGCGTGAGCTGCCATCGCGTGCTCGAACTGGACCAGACCTTCATTTCCCTGACTAACGACCCACTCATCCGGCTTTTTCTCTCCCGCTGCGTTCGGCGTCATGAGTAGGATCGGTAGGTTTTCCCTCGGTCCGCGGCCCCGTAGTCGCACACGCGCGCCGGTTTTCGACTCGATTATGTCGAGCACCGTATCCAGCCAATTCACGGCTTGGTCTACGTCCAAACTATTCCATAGCCCGTGACCCAGGACGAACGCTTTCACTTGAGATGGATTAGGATCGATCGCCTTAGCAAATCGTCGTGTCTCGTCCTCGGGGATAGGGTATTGCACTATCTGCTCAACTGCCATCATATGTCAACTTGGTCCGTTCGCCGACATCACACCGAGACCTACTCCGCAAATCCGTATTCCATTCCGGAATCATTTTCGGACACATCAGGCTTAGGGGATCATGCTGGAGAACATCTGACGTGCTGGAGATGCCTCGGACCGAACAGTCGCGAACGTCGAACTGGTTATTGCAGAAGCACTTGCGTCTGTTTACGTTGCATTAGCGATGTGGTAATCTTTAAGTACGCGTATTCTTGATCCGTACTTTTCCTCGGCATCAAGATTCCAATATGTGACAGCGCCGTATCCTAAATCTTCCCGAATGAAGATGTTCAGCGCCCCCATGACATGTCTGAGCATAGAGTCTCCCACGAGAATGACTTGTGAATATCGGCCAAGGATTTCACATGCCTCGAAAGTGGTGAACCACCGCATGTCGCATCCCCGAGGCACGTATGGAGCATCCTTGCCAGCTCGGCCCCCGGACGACATGGCTGTCAACATTGAATCTTTATCGGGGCAGATAGACCCAAAGGGCACATGAAGGTCCAACGAGGAAATATTGCAATTTACGCCGCGATGCTTATATCCACTCAAGGTGTCCCTCAATTCCCTCTTCCGCGATTCGGGCAAGGAAACGAAAGGAAAGCCGCATTCGCGAGTTGCAAAGTGGCTGACGCGGCCCACAGACATCCCTGGAATAGGGTACCAAAAAGAGACTAATACGACGGCAGCGACTAGAAGTAGAAGATATCTACCGGATCTTCTACACGATCTTGGAGAAGCTGCTATCCAGGGGCTCCCTGGCTTCTGCGGTGGTATAATTGAGGTAGAATTGTCTTTAGAGCTCGAACATCGAGACGTCGACCGGCCGCGACGGCGGGTTTTATCCTTGTAGACATCGTGTGGCTGTTCGTAATATGCTGAAGGGTGTATGTCGTCGCCAAGCATCATATTATTGTGATCTTTTCTCAAATTCTAATTTGACTCAGAGTCCGACACACTTTTCATTCCTTTAGTATCTGTGAGGCGAGGTTGAATTAGTTCCAAGGTTGGTAGTTGTTGTATGACAAATGGAGATAGCTATGGCTATCGCTCGGTAGAACTAAAACTATATTGATCGGGGCACAACTCCATGGCAGCAACTTCCACGTTAGAACCCGCGAACCCGCACCTTACAATTGAAGCACGAAATGATCACATAGTTCTTTCAGCGTACACCAAGTATATCGTACAAGCTCAATTTTAGGGCGCTGGGTTTCTTATCGGACTGATATGAAGGAGAAAAAAAGGGGGTAGTTGATGGCTATCGTACAACGACACAGCAACACAAACACCTAATTTCGATAAAACTGTCAAACTGCGTCCTCGGACGTCTTGATTGACTACATTATTTAAATATAATTTGATTGAAAAGACCCTTATGAAATGTCTTCAGATTTATCGTCTAGGTATATACCAATCATTGAGTCTATGAGGAAGGAATACCTAGGAACTAGCAGAGAGAAACCCCGAATGTAGACAGTAAAAGAGCAAATGAACACCAATCTCTTAAAACCGCCGAAGTCTAAGTAATAAGCTCTTGGATCTATATATGAATAACCACTCGCCGTTATAGCCTCCAACGGATAACACCATATTTTCGAAAGGGTTAGGGGTGTGATGATAGCCTTGTCAATGGGTGGCATTGAGACCACCCCCTGCAAAACCACATACCGGGACGCAATTGTCATCGACCTTATTAATCGCTCAAACTCCGCCTCCTGGCGCACTCGAACGTCAAGAAAAGGGATATCAGAGTCCAAGTCATATTAAGGTCAACCAATGAGGAGGGCTAGCAAATGGTTCACGCTTGAGAAGGGATGGTGGGCATAGATTGAGGTAGCAAACCCCTTCACATAGTAGTTCATGGTGTGATGGAGTTATAAAATTCAGGAATTACGTATTATGTAGGTTCAACATATATCCTATTGCCATTAGCGGGGAGAAATAGTGAGGGTGTGAATCAGGGAGGAGTCGATGCTGGGGTGAACCACATGTAAGGGAGATGCTCGACGTTTATATATGGGATAATGAGCAAGGGTTGATATAACGGTTAATAACAGCCTTAGGTAATGTTGAAGAATAAGAAAGGGGTAACGGTATTTGCATGGAGTGTTTGGTTTGATTTGATTTTTGTGGCAATATAGCTTGAGTGGTCTCAATAAGTACCTCTGTCTTCAAGTATCTCCAAGAGCAACTAGATGGGTGTACACGGCAATGGTACTAGCACTACACTTTCATGATACCTGGATTTCTCTGGCCGTAGTCAGGTAGAGATGCTTTATATACCACTCTGTTTGAATCAAGACTATTAACAAGGCGTGTAGCTAACGTGGGATATCACCTATAAAAATTGAACTACATTTGGTTAGACGTAACCTAGGCTCACGAGCTCTTTCCATCTATTCTTAGCATCTTGATACGGCTTTGATATATTTCTCAACTTTCAGTGTTTGTATCAAGTGGAAGCCTCCCAAAAAAGAAAATGTAGAAAAACCAAGCCCGAGAAACCGCTCCACTTTCAACTGCTTCCTAGAACAACACCATACAAAGGCTACTTACATTATGCATTATTACAAGTTTAAGAGAATGTGATAACAGCCAGCCCTACACAAGCAGCAAGGGCGAATAATATCCCCCCAAAATGCACAGGATTTCTAATATCACATGGTAGCCCTTACGTTTCGTTGAATAACCTTAGGCATATATCTAGGTACCCTTTTCTAGCGATACTATTTTTTGTATAGAATATTTCGATGTCATAAACCCTAGGTATGTTAACAAACATGAACCCAGGAGCCTCTTTATCCCAACCTGGTGAATCCCAAGGCTTGACCCATGATAGTCATTTCTTTCAGTAGCTAGGTGCATAGTAGCTAGGTAGCTACCTGTGACTAGCACAAGCTTCCTAGCTGATACGCTGCTAGAAGGTCCTATTGTATCCATGGATGCCGTCTCAATGCTGCCTCACTGCTTACCTGGCACCTACCTACCTAGTATTCGAGGAAACGAGGTGTAACCCCTTTGGACAAGAAATGCGTCAGCAGACAGCATAGTCAACCTCTTCTCAACAGACCAAGCCCTTTGAATAACAGGACTTCCATCAGTCTCTTTGCTAGACTTCACATATCCTATCCAGTCACTCTACTCATTGTATGACAACAGCCCCATATGTCGACGCTTTGCCTAGGTAAGAAACGACATCATCGACGACATCATATATTCCTAAACATATAGGGCCTAAAGTAGCTCTTGCATTCATCTTACCAGCCATCCCCTTCTCTAGGGGAAGAAGACAACAAGCTGAACCAGACAGGGCCACACTGGAGTGGCCTAGCGGGGTGTATTTGGAACGCTTTGCTAAATGTCGGACTACTACACTTTACTGCTAGGCCTGGGGGTTCAATTCCTTCAGTGACCAATTCATTTTTCTAAAAAGTAAATTTTTGCTTTCGTTCAGTTCCTAAATACCTACGTGTGTGCATCATGTGAACCTCTTATTGATTGTAGATAATATCCACCCAGGTAAGCGTGTAGTCAGTATTGAAATCTGACCTGCATTGTATTGATTATATCATATCCTGTAAGAGCCAAATTAAACCCCTGGGGCTGTTTCCCCATATTGACGATAACTTTTGTGTAAGACATAGCTGCATAGCTGACCTAGAAGTCTAGGATATCGGCTCAAGTTACACTGCTTGACTATTGTCAGCCGAGTCTTGAACTCGCCTCGCGCCTCTCAGCTCAATCCAACACAAGGTCTGAACTCGGATTGATACTTTTGATTGTATGGTTCATCTAAAACAAGTCGGCATGAAAAGATGCATCGAATCAATGCGGCTATTTTATCTACTTAATAGGTAGGTATACATACCTACACTCGAGCCCAGTGCATACCTAGTACCTATTGCAATTTCTATCGACAACTCTCTATCAAACGACCTGGCCTAAGCCGTCGCTATGAGCTCCCGCTACATGCGACCCACACTTCATCGTTTGGAACTATTTTTAACGATATAGTAAACATCTCTATGTATATTACAAACGAAGCATCTCGAATCGCATAGTCTTGGCATCGTCGAGTTTCCTCATCAGAAAAAAAAAAAAAAAGCAGTGGAGCACATGAAGTCTTGGCAGGAACCGATTCGATTATCAGCTGTTTTATTACATAATAAATCTCTGCGATCGCCTCCATTTCGTCGGAGAATAAATTACCACCTACATAAAAATCCTGGGGGTCCCGTATAGGCTGGTACGTACTAGAAAAAAGCGGATCGCTATCGAGATTCGAGATACTTACGTACACGGCACATTTCGTTTGACTTGCGGCAGATTGGGAGGTGGATGTGTTGGAGTCGTGTAGGTTGTCTCTCCATACTCATTGGTTACTTGCGTGAGGACACTTATATTTCACTGCCTGTGTCGTCGTGGGCGACGAAACTACGCCAAGAGGTCTAGAGGCGTCCATTTCATTTCGTATTCTGCACAGATTTGGTGACGACAATATACGGTAATCCGGGAAGAGCGGAGCCAACCTACGGAGACATAGAACGCAAGAAGTCAGATTCGGGACCGTTTGGTATCGGGGAATGCGGGGGTGGAGCGGGAGGAAATTGAAACCGTGTTCATCTCGAGGCCTAGGACCTGGGTACAGGGACCGAGCGATGGCGAACTTTGGTTAGACCAAAGAGTTTTGCACGGTCCTGACGGCAGTGCTTGGTTCGCCACCCCCTTTGACAAATCTTACTAGATCCAGATCTAGACAGCGGCGTAGATCTCGGTAGTTGGAAAGTTTTGAAAGTGTTGTTATCATGCTTTGCTGACCTCCTCCATCCTGTTCATGCCGAAATAGGTTGATTTTACGATTGGCGGTAGTAGCCGTGTAAGCTCCAGGTCTCACTTCTGCAAAGCGACGATCTGCTGGGTATGGACAGTGGACATCCCCTCTCCTGGAGCGCAAATGTACTACTGTACTTGGTGCCTGACTGTCTGCCATCTGCCCATCGAGCGCAGATGCAAGTGCATCAAGAAACATGTGACTTCAGAAGCACGCGGGTCACTGACATACCGCCATTCCCCTTGATCATCAAAGGGTCTCTGGGATGGCTAGTCGCCCATTATACTGGGTTGCCCTACAGCGCATCCATGCATTGATTCGGCGTCCACGGTTGATGTACCGGCAACAAGCATGAGGTGCACGTGTGCGAACGCCTCGCGTTCATAGAAATAGAAATAGAAATGAGGAACTGCAATGACAGACGGTTGTCGCCGTTACGCTTAGAACGCCGACCAACCCGACTGACTAGCTTGTTCGAGAATCAATTTCAGGGAGACCCCGAGGCGCGTATGGAGTAATTGTCTTGCGAATAGTACTCGTTAGCACGCGCCGGGTGTTAGTACCCGGACAAGGGCCTAAGCAAGGGACCACATAGAGCTTTCAGGACTTGCCATATTTGATAGAAGCGATCCCACGCTGGAGCCCTAGACCCTCTTCCCGAGGATATGGTACCATGTTTAGAATAACTTTGCTGCTTCAGCATCCTGTTTGAGCAAGCGACACCGTAGTTGTCCTCACGGTGATGCAATCCGGAATCATCGAAGTTGTCCAAGATAAAACACGAATTTATCATGATTTATTAGCGAGGCTACCTAGTAGGTATCTGTCGGTGAGCGGGGTGTGCTGGCCACTGGCAGACCAATGTTCTCTGCTGGTGATAAGCTGGCATGTCGGGTGGTACGTAGTCTCTCCGAAAGAAGTACCAATAGAGCCAATAGAGACCTTGCTGGGTACTTAGGTCCTAGGTCCTAGGTCCTAGGTAAGACGTCGATCTGGAATAATTCTAGACATTTTAGGTCTCAGAGGGCACCATTTGGCAGTGAAACATCGTGGGGGTCGTTGGGCTATGCTGCGTTGGGCAGTGCGTCGGTACATCGGTGTATCGGTGACGATTGATAGACGTGTTTCAATCTCAGCAAAACCTCGTTTCTCCGATGAAAGGGCTGATAAGTATGACTCCTCTTCCCATTTCTTCTCAACTGTCGCGCATGCGCTGAGGAACCAAATTACAGGCCTTGTTCGCCAGGAGTAATGCTTCTTCAGCCAACAGGCAGCCTTGCCGGGAGAAGCTTGGACCTAGTACATGGTATAAGCATACAAGACGAATCTTCCGAAGTCTCAATGCTCAATGCTGGGAGTCCCCTGTATCGTTGAGAAAATCGAAATCTGGTTTGCGCATTTACTCCATAATATGCAGTCAGCCTGGTTCGGTAGTGGACGGCACCGATGAACTGGTCGCTCATTCGATTAGAGACTTTCGCCGTTTATACATGTTGAAGGATTCCCCGAAAGACTCAAGTGCTTTTCTTTACTTTTTTTCCTTCTTGGAGATCGACAAGGATTACTCCTGCGGTCAGCAGTAGGTATCCGGAGCACCGGGAAGACTGTACTAAATATTTAGCATCTAGACGATTCTAGTACCGATTTATAATAGCACTAATTCTAAGTGGTTATGCTAAAAGTTGGCAAGATAGCATCTACAGTATTACTGTAGTATATAGCATACCAGTTAGTAAGTATGAGTATGGAGATACGTGAGGTATGCAAACTCGCAAAAGTCGTCCCATCGGGAAGCCCCTTTGTTCGTTTCAAGGCACCCTACGAGACGTGTGTGCCTCCGAAGTGGGCTGTAATAGGTAGATAGGGATTAGACCACCATGTTATCCTCAATGGCGCCATGCATGAGGCTGGGGGCATCTGCCGTTTCGACGAATGAGATAATCCCCGCAGAATGCATAACCCATTGGCTTAAGCTTGGTGAATGACACTGGATGCAACTACAGTGCCTCGATTAATTAAACCCCATCGAGAGGACCCATATTGCTTACTCGAGCAGTCGAGATGCGTCTGCGCGGTCGTAGATGTATGCGTACTATCCACATCGTCCCCATTGCCCACATATTGCGTTGCATCTCTCCTGCATGAAGGTATTCTGGTATCATATAGGCGTGCTATGCTTGGGGTTCGAGGGGTTAGTAGATGACAGGTCTCCCAAGCAGCCAAGTCGAGTCTACAGTACCGTAGCAAAAGACTATAGTCTATAGTATTTCGTGGTCAAGTTTCTAGTCCAGGTTGCCCAGGTACGATCGTATTATTTTTTTTTTTGAAAAAGCACAAATCGGGACTCGTTCCATCTATTGTCTCAAGCTACCCCATCCATCCGTCACTTACGTGGTTTTTTTGGCATGCCGAAGGGTCGAAATATGTCATTCCCAATGTGCCCCCTTCGCAATAGAGCGAGCGCATGTCGTGTAACCCAACCATGCATTTTTTTTACGATAAAGCCGCCTTACCCAGCAAGACGAACGCCGAGAGAAACACTATCAAAGCAGGCTGGTTATGCGATGCGTGTCCATTCGAATATGAGGCTGATGTCTCTATGCCTGCCCACCCACCATTATGGATTGCAAGGTTCAGCGGTTTGCGTGAGTTCGCAGCTTTGCAAGGCGTCCGGTGAAGGTTCCAATTGTTGTAGAAGGATCGAGAACAGGCGACATCCATGGCATTACCTATCCGGATCTCTGATCGAGTGATCGCATCGCGGCCGTGTCCGAAAACCCTCAATGACGACGTGGTCGAGATGTCCGGATTTCGATCTGAAACCCCGAAAAAGCAATACCATAATATTTAAAAGCACCTATAAGAGCGTTATCTAGCGAATGGAGATTTCATACTTTGTCTCTACCGATCCCAAGCTATGCCGGGGGGGTGAGATGACAACGGTCAGCTGATTTTTATTTGATTTATTTGATTTATTTGTTATGGCAGTTCGGCAAAAGGAGCTCGTGCTAGTCGCGAAGAAGAGAAGCTATTCGAAAAGGCCGTTTTGAAGCATGTTAGATCATGCAGATCTGAAGGCTATCAAGGTAGGTCTGTACATAGTAGGTCTGGAGGTCTGGAGGTCTGGAGGCGTGGAGGTATGTCTGCCGTGGCATGGGTGACTTGAACTTGGATGGAATTGTATGGTCGGGATATTTCCGACCCCGTCCTGACCGTTGCTGTTGCTATTTTAGCGCAAGCTGTACAGCTAATGAAAGTCGACTTCGATAGTGAAAATGCAGTCTTAATCAGATCGCATACTCATCGTCGATGATGAGGTTGTAAGACGAAATGCGACTACATGAGATATTTGCATATATATATTGAATACATAGGCACGAAGGATGAGATGAGATGAGGAAGATTGGAGTTTAGTGAGTTTAGTAGGTTCGCGTTCATCCCGAGTTTCGTTAGTGACACCTACCCTACCTAAACCCTCCATACCACTGCATCTACCTACCCTACGTGATGGAGGGGTGGAAGGTGCCCATGTATACGCAATTGCTTTCGAGCCTTCAAGATGCGAAACTATGATAAGTGGAACCCGCCCTAACCTCTAGAGATGGCGTTTCTGAGAAAAAGCCGCTAAGGCTGAAAAGCGTCTAGAGTCGCGGCACAAATCCATAGCACGAGCACGAGGTGGGTCTCCAGGATTGGAATTTAGAAAAATGGAGAACGACATATGTATGCCCCACAGAATTAGATAGGTACACCAGTACTTGCAATTTTCGATGTTCTATTACCAGGTACGATGCATGTGCTGTGGTAGACCCTGTTTACAAGGTATGTACATACACCTAGTAGTTGTAGTACGCATTTATGTACAGCATAGTTGAATAAAGGAACAATAAGAGTCATAAAATCAAATAGTGAGGCGAGCATGGAACATTTTGTGAGAGATCATTTTAAAGGAGCGCTTGAGGTTGCATTCTAAATAAGAGTTATCTGTTCCCATAATTTCAATAACATATACTCTCATGATCCCGTATGCGTACAATATTAATAGATGCCGCATTTTAATTACAAAGATACATGCGATAATGTTACCTTGGTCTTTAGTACACTGTCGTGAATCTCGTCGGTTCCATCAACTTGTTAACTTGGCAGCTTGGTTACAACTCGTACGAGACACGAGAACAACACAAAACACAAAGATCTTTCTATACCTCGGCCGTTTTGAATCTAAATTAGCTGGGAGTTTGGCCGTTAGATCTGAAGATCTGAATAGAGAAACCTTGACCGCGCGTTTTCTGTAAATTTACGCGAGTTATGTGAGACTCGGCTTAACCAAGCTCCTATATCCTTCAAAGCGAAACCTTCTTTGATGTCTCTTGCACCGTGATATTGGCTGTATGGTAAGATGGTAAGAAGGTACGACGTACAAGTACCCACCTAAGCAGCTATGTAGAATCTAGATACAATACTTACAGATACCTTAATACTGGGCAGGAGCTCTCTAGGTACCTAGGCACTGGTAGGTACTAGGGCTAGCTTGACTTGCCAGGTGATCACCCGCTTGTGCTAATCGATATATCCCACATCGAGCACCGTGGACATCTACATAGTAGTGCTCGTCCCTATCGTTCGTGCCTGGATTACCTGGATATGGTCATAATCCACAACTTGAATCCGTCCAGAGCGTTTTTGAGAGCGAGCCAAGACTTGTCATGAGTGAGCCTAAAAGGCGATAGTGGGGACAGGTACGTATACAAAGAGCTTTTACGTAGCATCGGGCTACGTTCAGCTATCTGCATTGCATACCTACACTAGTAGGTGTAGCTAGGTAGTACTAGCTAGGCCCCCCTGGTCCAGAGTCGTCTTCACCAGTCACGACCCTCGCCAGCCAGCGAGAAGATCCACCCCTCCATCATACATAGTAGCATCAACTGTCGATGCCTTGTTGCCTTATCCTCACCGGTCGGTCTAGTGAAATGTGACATAGATATTGAATCTTGATAATGTAGGTACGGATTGGAATGTATCCTTGGTATTCACATCAATACATAGTACTACATACCTATAAGTAGATATTATTCGCCAACTAACTTTTGGATAGGCACGGCTCGAAGACAATTAAAATAAGGCCTTTTGTGACCGGATTTTCATTGGAAGTCCGGTTAGCCGTTATATCAATAGTTCTCGATTCAGATTCACCCGCTACCGATCTAGGTATCCGAGTCATGGTTCGGAGTTGCAACCCGGGTCCTCGATGTCGGGTCGTTTGGTAATACGGCACCTAGGCAGTTAGGTCAAAAACATACCTCCATGATAGGACATTTTTGTTCTATAATGGCAACTGTGCTTAGCAGCCTATCGACGACCTACCTAAGTTGGTAAAAGAAACAAACAAAGCGGCCCACTCCGTACCGGAAACGTCCACGTAATATATCATTGACAGAAAAGGGAGTATAGAAAAAAAAAACTGCCGGTAATGTAGACACTGTGACATTCTGCAATCATGTATTACTACACGACACCACGACGCCGCGACGCGCCGAGGCTCTTCGAGAGTTCGTCATCACAGGTGAAACATCCGGACCATCATACCCTCATCACAAGGAGACAGGTTTGAAGCCATACACGCTTGGCAGGTAATGCCGATGAATTCCACCGCCCAAAATTGATATGTACAGGCGTCAAGCTCTGGAGGTTATCCTCGTGAGTATCTAGGTCCTAGGTAGGTATATATGTCTTGGCTCGAGATTTGGTCGGTCAAGCAGCCTAGCAGCTTAAGCACGGTCTCGACAAGTTGTCGATCTGGTCAAGGCCTTTCTAGCTCACCCTGCTCACCCTGCTCACCTTGATCGATCTGAATTTCTAAATGAGATCCTCGGTACTGTACCGAACTATCGTGCCCTGAGTCTCCTAAACCTCGGTATCACCCCGGGTTTTCCCATCACACCGGTCACTCTACGCTGTGGTTTTCTGATTGGTACGATAGTCTAAGCGTATCGTGGTATCGTGGTACAAGAAGAAGGCTATGAACTTTGAAGAGGGGGGTAATGGGGGGTGTTCTCCTGTGTGGGTCGTCAAAAGCAGACTTATTTCTGCGAAAGGTTCTAGACAATCGTCAACCAGCCCAGCTCATCCATCTTGCACTTACTGTGTGGCATGGATTATCCAAAGCACGTTTTTCTATATACTATTATAGTAGGTACCCAGCCTGACCTACATGGTGTCAGTTACACGATGATGCATAAGCAGTAAATGTGACTATTAGGGCTGTCTGCAGAGTCTCATTAATACGTCTGATTTGAACTTCACCTCATTACCTAACTTCAAGCTCTGCCAATGCCATAACTAATACCTACCTACCGTATTGGAAGTCCATTGCCCATCGTCTTTTTTTTTTTTTTGGTCAATCCCTCTTCATTTACTACCGGGCTTAGCAAAGATGTCTCGGGTTCGACAATAATCAATTATTGCTGGATACCCACATGACATGTGTTTGTCTTGTCCTTCCCGGGTTCTGAACAACTTGTCGGCGTTGGCGGGGATAAACATATTTGCCTAGTTTATGTACCTGCCTATCTGCCTATCTGCCTACCCGCCTACCCGACTACGTAACCCACCGTATAGTATAACTATAACTATGCTGTATACCTATATCTATACCTAAACCTACTACTTATACCTACATAATTTTAAGGATGATTCATAACGAGGCAGTACCAGTGCATACATCCAATGCATGCACTAGGTACCTGCTTGCATGTCCTACTGGATATCCGTGGACATTTGCCAAGATAGGGGTATAGAGGCTGGCTACCGGTATGGGAGGTATGAGAAATATGGGAAGTATGGGGGGCATTGCAGATTTACTTCAACGCAACTATATACATCTTACATCTCGATCGTGTTGTTCATTTCGAGCCCTTTCTTTCTAGCTTTCGGATGCATCTCGCGCTAGTCAATGTTAATATCACACAAACCGTCTATCCATCCAGTCCATCCACTCTCGTCTTATGTTTCGTTGTTAGACATTAGCGAATGGGAACGAATGGGAGGATGTGGGGAACGAGCAGGGTTAGCGAATCGAATCCAACTTTGAATGTTGAATTAATAAGGTACACAAGTACATGCCTACTCCCCTACATAGGGCCTACATACACTCCAATACCTCTGTACATCCAACAGCCCTGGAACCTTAAACCTTGAACTAGGTACCTGTCGACGGTACACGTATCGTACCTACTCAGCACTCCTCAAGGTATCTCCCAAGGTAAGGAAGGTATGATGAATACAGGGTTACTAGACATGGTGTACATACTAGGTATGTAAGTATTTGACAAGAAGCAACCTTGAAAAAAGCATTAATAGAGAACATTGAACTTTCTTCTCTTGGAGCTTGGAACATTTGGAAATGGCACTAACCCCGGCCATTACCCGCAATCCATCTCTTTCTGTTGCTGCTTGCAGCTTAAAGAGAGAAACCTTACTATGAGGTAGGTACATACTGCGTAGTACGTAGTACGTAGAACAAGGTCTCAGAAAGAAACTACAAGGACACTGCCACCATCCACACCCACATTTCGTCCCCCGGCAATTAGCTGCTTCTTCCTAGGTAGTGGCGCGTCGGCGTGCTCGCTGCAAAATGCAAATGCGTCGGGACCAACAAGCTAATTTAGCGTGCTTCTTTAGCGTGCACCTGTCCCGAGTTCCATAATGGAGGGTCTCCAGGGTTATCAACGACTTGGGTTCAGGATCCAGTGATAACCATGTACGAGGACCAATGTAGACTAGATGATAAAGCCCTCTGCTCTCTATTCTCTTTTGGACACTACACCCTACTGTCCCTACTATACCCTGCCTGCCTTGTACATTGAATTGTCGTTCTTTAGCTTATCCAGGTGTGTAGAAACGAGAGGGAAAAAAAGCTGTCATTAATATCATAAAGCACTCTTTTGTCTTATTCTAACTATCCTAACGAATGCACTTCTAACATTGCAACGTTTTATCTTCTGCCTAGTCGTTTAGCGTTTTTATAGAATGTTCAAAAACCAAGTAGGTAGCCTAAAAAAAAAAAGCTCGACCGGCAACTACCTAGGTACCTAAGATGAATCATCTTAAAGTTTAGAGTATCCATAGACCACTGCATTGTAGTACATACGGCGTCTACATATAGGTACCTCCACATCCTAGATATCCTTTACAGAGTACCTAATGTAGGGATCTTGCCTACCTAAACCTAGACGGTGTTTGTGTATTTGGATAGGTATCTGCGTACATGTACGGGATACGACTAGTTGAAGCAAGTATGAGTACCTAGACAGGTAGCTTCCAAACAATCCGAAAGAGACCATTGACCACTCATAAGCTTTAAAGTGATCAGTCAAACTTCTTTCCCACTACCCACTGCCCGCTGCCCACTTGCCCACTTACCCATCCAGCCTGCCAGCCAGCCCAAGCCCAGGCCCATCATCCAAATCAATGTCCCCATGTTCCTATACGCTTTTTTATTCCATCCATTAAACATTGGCCATTATCCATCACTTCCATATTCAGTCCCATCGAGAAAATTCAAGGGCTAGACACACCATCCTTATCCTCGGTCATCCATCTATCACTGGCCAGATCAGGAACAGCCCTGGCTGGAGCAGTTTTTTTTCCCCCCTACTCTCTAACCCATAAACCCTCTACCCTTTTTTTTTTTTTTTTTTTTTCCAACAATCTCTACAACCCCTGCGCGAGACAAACCCTTCCTACTGTACGACAACACAAAGCAGCCAAAAGAGAGATTTGAAAGGTTGCAGGGATCCTTTTTTCTTGTTCCCACGCCCCCCCTCCCCTTCGATACCTAGGTACACCCATCCCACCAACCTAAACCTGAACTAAACTTGAACCTGCGCCTGCACCTGCACCCAGAAACAGTCTTGTCTCTTTCTCCAACCCCCAAACTTCATTATTATTATTATTCCCAAATACTTCTCTGTCTACTTACCTACTTACATTACATTACATTACACCTATCCTATTTACCTATTCTTTTTTCTTACTTGTTTCTTATTTGCCTACCTAAAACTCGACGCCTTCTTTTTCCTTTTATGTGTCTTCGTGGCGAACTGCAATCTGCAACCTGCATTCCGCATTCCTCCATCCCGTCTGTCTTATCGCGCGTCGCTGGCTCCCAGACATCGCAACTGTGCTCCATTTTTCTCACCAAGTCGCGTCGCCGTCGTCACTCCAACCCAAGATTGGACAATCGAGTATTCAGTAAACCGACAATCGCGTCGAATAGTAATACACACCTTATCTTTTCTCAGCTATCTCATCCCGCGCGCCGCAATCCTGTGGGCGCACCCACAATTTTGTGCCTTCTAAACCAACTGAACCACACCCGTCGCATCACGCCAAAAAAAAAAATAATCACAAAGCCCAAGAAAAGTCCAACCCGACGCAGGTCTGCGACACTTTCTCTATCGCCTTACGATCAGCGCGATCGTCGTTCGAGTCTTTTTATCATAGGGTCCCCAAAATTCAGGCACCTCTCGTAAGGTGACTTAATTGCATGCATAACTAAG
Organism: Rostrohypoxylon terebratum; assembly: GCA_022497145.1. Taxonomy (NCBI): domain Eukaryota; kingdom Fungi; phylum Ascomycota; class Sordariomycetes; order Xylariales; family Hypoxylaceae; genus Rostrohypoxylon; species Rostrohypoxylon terebratum. The sequence goes on along the minus strand of MU385914.1, from coordinate 166,327 downwards.
CAATGAATGTGGACTTGACTACCCCCGGTGTGGTTACAAATTCGTCAGCCAAATCCTCTGCATTCTCGCCTCCTTTGTCGTCAACCCGCGCAAGTCCTTTTCCTGCTACCACGGCTGCTGCCACTAAGATAGCCATGGCTGCGCCTGGTTTCCTCCCTCCATCGCAACCTTTTAGGTCTGCTGCTGTACCTGCTCAATCGCCTTATCCGCTATCTATGGGCGCTGTCATTAATCCCTTCGATCGCGATGCGACCACCACCAAACCCGTCGGCACGCCTTTTGCGACGACACCCTCTCCCATATCCGCCGTCTTGATTCGCCGACTTCCTGCCGATACATCTGAGGATAAGCTCCGCCTGATGCTTCTCTTTTCTCAGGAATTACTGGATATCGAGATGGTATCTGTGGAACAGTCGGAAGACCCAGGATTTCGATCCGCTATTGTGAGATTTAAGACTCCTAACGGGGCTCACCAAGCCAAGGATATGCTGCATGGCAAGACCATCAGTTCCGATGGCGTCGAATTAGTTGTCGAGATCGTGTCCGGCAGTCCAACCACATCGAGACGGCACCCAATCGAATCTGCAGTCTCTGCCCCATCCAGCGGGCCATCATCGACCACGTCTTCGGGGGCGGCGTCCCGTCAATCGTCCCGGTTTAACGGTGCGTTTCAGTCTTTGGAGAATATTTCGCCCCCCATGAACGGTATATACAGCAGCAATGAGCTGCCGAACCCTGAGTCTAGCGCACATTACCAGAGTCTCTTCTCGCCTCAGTCGCCGATCGGCAACCACCTTACTGAGCGTACGCGCATTTCTGGGAAAACCCTTATTAGCCATGATACTGCGGAAGACGACGAAACGCGTGAGCTGCTTAAGGATCCCGTCGCATATGCCGAGAATGGCGCGACGCAACAACGAAGAGCCACGGCTCCCCAGCTGCCTATCAGTCGCATGGCTAACTTATCTCTCAATACGACTGCCAACGGACCTGCGTCCTTGCCTCAATACAGTCACCCGAGCATAACTCCCCTCTCTGCGCATGGAAATACTATGTCCCCAACGGTTATGAACGGCGCGAGTCATTCGATGAACTACCAAATGGGTGGCCAGCACTACCAACGACACAGCAACTTTCCTCCAGTTAACCCCGCCGATCAGAATCCTCCGTGCAACACGCTTTATGTGGGCAACCTTCCGATCGATACCTCTGAGGAAGAACTAAAAGCTATGTTTTCTAAGCAACGAGGCTACAAGCGTCTCTGTTTTCGCACTAAACAAAATGGCCCTATGTGTTTTGTCGAATTTGAAGACGTATCATTTGCCACGAAAGCTCTTCATGAGCTATACGGCACGCCCCTTCATAACAGTGTCAAGGGGGGCATCCGTCTCAGTTTTTCGAAGAATCCTCTAGGTGTTCGTTCCGGCCAAACGCCAGGTCAGACTGGCCCGGGCTCTATGGCAGGCATGAACGGTATGATGGCCGGGCCTGGCAACGGATTTACGAGTGCCAACGGTCCTCCACCGGGCCTTGCCGCTCCCCCAGGTCTTGGTCGCATTTACAACGGAGGATCCTCTGTTCCTAGCAGCGCGAGCACTCCGTATTCCGCGGGATCCTTCCCAAGTGCTAACAGTAGTGTATGGAGCAGCCCCTTGTATAGCGGCCCACTCTCAGCTGGCGGTTCCTCTCCAGCAATGAACGGTTCAGCCTCAGCTTTCCCACCTTACATGATGGGACGATAGATAATTACCGAATCGAACTTAGATGCATGCATTGTGTGTTTTAGGGATTGATCACTGGCGTTATGGATTAAGACATTCGAAATAGGAACATTGAGTAAGCGGCGCTCTTGATTCTCACGAGACCTCGTCCGTTGGACAGGTAGTGCTCGAGACCTATCGCATTTACTCTGGATCCTTAAGCGTGGGATTACTTGGCTAATGGCTGCATATGTGACTGGCATTTGCACATGGGGATGGTGGTAGTGCATGGTTCTTTTAAGCGTTGGCGTCGATATTTTTCATCACAATGATTCCCCTGAGCGAGCCACCGTGTGGTTACTAGTTGCCTGGGAGTTTAGAGTCATCTCGGTGTTCTACTCAAGACTTGGTGGTCATAGGAGGCATCTTTCGGTGTTTGTTTCACTTCACTTTTAGCGGGTCATCAGCATTGCGTTTCTCTATTTACGGCAACAACTGCTACTTAGCACTGCCATCTCTGTCCGACTCAAAACAACAAACAGATTAGAAAGCAATCGATCCGTCTGTGAATACGAGTTAGGTTATTGTCTATCGGTAACCTCATACTGGACGAGTTTATTGTGGAACACATGGCAGGGAAGGGCGAATCGGTTGTATTATGTATCGGTCATTCTTCTATATCTACAGCATGGTCAAGAAAAGACGATTATCTATCTGGCACGCACCCATCCGCATCTTGAAAACATAACAAAAAGCGATATCATTGCATTGTCCGAAAAAAAAAACACAATAACTCTTGGCGAAAAAAAGGCTAGGATCGGATGACAGACGGGCAGAAGGGCATTTATATACACACGGATCCTTCGTTTCTCCGGGAGCTCAGGCCGGCTTTGGTATATGGTAACATTTTGGTCGGGTACCGGGGCAACCAGCGGTGTCACAAAGCATCTAGCATTTTGAAGAGGATGGCATTTGATCTCGGTTGGGAAAAATAAGAGAACGGCCTCTCTTCACACACATCGCACACACACACACACACATCGGCATCTCCCTGAACTTGTTTAGCATTGATCAGCGTTCTTCCCATTCGATCGGCGCATCTTATCTTGAAAGAGGTTTCTTTCTATCATTTCATATTTTTTTTGTGTGTGTTGTTTTCCTTTTTCCTTTGGTGGATCCATCACATGGCGACGGGGCGAGGGAAAATCAGCGACGGAGTACTTGGGACGGGTTTTCGACTTTCGCTTGGGGAGTAGGGAGGATGGGTTAAAGGGTCGGATTCAACGTGGCATATAGGCAAGGAAGGGGGCAAAGCAGGCAGGCAAACGAGGAAAATAAAAGAAAAAGGAGGTCTATGTTTTGAGGGCGCGGTATTTTCGTCGGACCACCTGGATTCATCCCACATATACCTCTTACCGCCATCGTTCTCGTTTTCCACGCCTTACTCTCTTCCATGTTCTGGCAGATGGAAAAAGGGGGAAAAAAGAAGAATAAACCCGACCAAAATATGCCGCGTTTTTTTCGGGCTGGTTCACCTCATACCACGGATGTGTGTTCAAATGGGAAAGAAAAAGAGAAAGGCGGGTTTGGGACAGATCTAATTATCTTTCCTTGCTATTATTATCTCTTTTCCAAATATTTCTCCTCTTGTCTCGTAATTCATAGCAGCAGCTTAACGAGTTCCTTTATTTTTTTTTAGACGGTCACCCCGATTCACATCCATCCAGAAGGAGAGAGAAAGCATCCATTCATATCCTACATTACTTTTACCATATCTACTCATTATCTACTTATTAACTTCTACTTACTTACTTTTCCGTCTTATCTTTACTACTTTTTTTCTTTAGCTCTTCCATCCTCGCGTCATCGCTGTCGACCAACCAACCAATCATCCTCGACTCTACATATTTACCGATCTCCCTACCCAGGTTACCTACACCTACCTATTATTTATTACTACTGTATTTCTCTTCTTCCTTATATGTAAAATCATCAGTACTAGATGCTCCTACCTAGCTAGCTTAGCTAAGACCTAATGTGTAACGGGACCGGGACACGGGGTTGGTTGGTGTAGCGGCGGAGGTGGTAAAGGGGTTTTTGGTGGACGGGGTTGGTTTGGTTTGGGTCGGCCACAGTCTTGCTGGTTCATATGGCAGAGCAGTTTGCATATATCATATCGAGGAGCGAAGGGACGGAGTCGGGCTGGCTGGACATCAGAACACCAAAGCATTGTGCGTTCGCGCGCGCGGTGGCGTACCTAGGCACGGATGGATGGATGGATTGGATGGACGGGTGGGCGGATAGGTGTTTTAGTAATTTTACGCAGCTATGCTGCTTCCGTTCGCATTTGCTATTGCCCAAAGTGCTATGTGTAGATGTGTAACCACAGCCTTGTGATGCTAGAGTCGTGTTGCGTCGTACATTGCTAGCAAGTTTCGCAAAGCTGAAAGTATTATCAGGCAAGATCTGACACGCAATTAGACGTGCTGGTGCCAGTATGTCTTGAGGATATGGTACTCGATAGTCTTGTCGCGTAGGTATCTCGTAGAGTCGAAGATTAGTCCAGAGCCGCCAATTCGATCGCGATATGAGTACCTAGACACTAAAAACTGGTCTCTGTTAGCGTCTACCTATTGTTTCCGAGACACATTGTGTAACGACTCTAAGCCGAGAGAGTAAGCGAATGGAAATAGGGCGATGAGTTTCTCCCTCCCCTTAGACGCTGACCGACATCCAGCCAGAATCGTCTACGTCACTCGGCCGAACAGGTTCCCTTATATAGATCGGCACTCCCGAGAGGACTACTACGTCATGTCTTTTCGCTGATGATCCGACACTATGGCGCAATTCCTAGGTAGGTAGGCTATCTGTGCGAAGCTGTCCATCTGAGTGGGTGTGATGACAGGAGTTAAAGGTGATTGTTAGCAAAGATCACCAGCGATACCCATTTCTTGCCTTGTCTGTCAATTCGCTCCTCGGTGGTGTCGGCTTAGGCGGTTATTCTGCGCCCGAGGCTCTTCGGCAATGACTAACCTTGGTTAAGCCCCTCAAAATTCTTCGATGACGCCTGGATCATGGATAGACCTAGGATAGGAAGTAAGGGAAGGACGAAACCATCGTAAACCGGAGGGTGGTAGAGCTCCTCTGCCCTCTCTCTGCTAGTAAGTCCATTCCGCCAACAGCAAAACACCATCGCCGATCTGGACTCGCTCATTCTAACATCAAGTTTACTGAGTTTTGAGAGGATAGGATGAGTTGATGATTCCAACAAGCCGCGATCCATACCAGACCATACCATACCAACAGCATATATATCGGCGTAACCGCTCCTAACAGGATCTCGCTCGGTATCCAGACGAGTAGTCGCGGTCACGATGACGACGCGTAGCCCGCCCAACGCGATCCCGACAAAAAACTATTACCAGTTCCTCCGCCCCAGAAATCACCTCACGATCGAAACTCGCCACGTATTGCAGAAGACAGCGCTCGCGGACGAAGGAATTGCGCCAAGACTAATATACTGTCTGCAAAGTAGGGTCATAACAGTCATCGCGCTTACGACTAAGATCTCGTTCTGTCTGTGTGTGCTTTGTGGAACAATAAAACGAAATTTCTGAAGCAATTTTTCCCTTGAGATATAGACAAGGGTATGTATAAACGACACCGCGCGCGCAACATATTGATTTTATGAGGAATGGAAGGACCCGACGCTCTGGGAGAGGCAAAGAAACAGGTGAGATCTGCCACCGTATTTTGTCACCGAGCGAGCCGCAGACCCAACTTGCTGACGCCGGGTTGGGGGGAGGGGGGCTTTTTGGCGCTATCGTTGGACGGATTGGTTTTTGATGAAAATCGTTCGATTGTGCCGCTAGACGATGATCTGCAAATAGGTGTAACGCTGGTGCTGGCGCTTTCTAAGACTAGTTTTTTTTTTTTCACGAAAGCAGGGCGGACTCTCATTTAGAAGCATTCAAAGTCGCCTGACTTACCTCCAATGTCCATAGCATGTATGGGGTTAAGAGGAGAACGGCGAGCCTAGACGACTAGCGCCCGCCCGCCCTACGATGGAGAGAAACACCATGTACCGGTACCGGGGTTGTTGGAGATCCTGGACTAGACCGCCGTCCAAATGAAGACGATAACGGTAAGTATGCGAACACCTTGTCGTGTGATCTGGTTGGTTACTTGTCGTTGGAAAAAATCGAACATCCACGACAGGCTTGCCAAACGTGCATACGTAGTATGATCCGCGATGTTTCTCTTGGCAACATCGTAGACCGTCGTAGGGTTCTCTAAAATCCCGACATAAAAACGTCAATTCTGGGTCCGATTATCGCGACGAAAGTAAAAACTCAGGGCCGTCGGATTCAGAGGAGAGCTGTGTTTTGACGCGAAAAAGGAACTCCGCAGCGAAGAGGCTGAAGAGAGCATCATGGTTGGCTAATAGTCCTTGAGCCTCGACGGCAATGCTCCGCATAAGTATAGAAGGATATTGCGAGCCTGTCGCACAATTGTATCTTAGTACATCTGGAGTTCAGCTGAAGGCGAACTATAATACGAAGGCTCTCGTACTGCTTATGTCAATATTAGCTTCATGGGAATTTGATCATACGATTGTGTGCCGTACTCACGGTCCTAATGACACCCATCGATGAGTCTGGATGAGAATGAGGCGTCCGTAAGGCTACGGTCCACCTAAGTTTACGTCGCTCATTTTCAACTCAAGTAATTTATTTCCCCGTCCACGCCGAGTCAAACGACACAAGACCAAAAGCTCTCACAAGCGATTTCGGCAGTCCTAGCCAAGCCCAGCACGTGTTAACGTTGCTATCAGCCGCAGAAAATACTTACCTACCTTTCTGTACCTAGACTCACCTTGTCCCACCTTAGCTTGCAGTAATAGTTTAGGCCTATCGATTTAGGTACATTAGCAACATATGGATGCATAAGCTTCTGCTGATCGAAGGTGAAGCTTTGCCCAAGGTCAAACGAGCTCCACGATAGCTCGGAGTTCCGATGCTATGCTCCTAATAGTATGGCTTGCATATCACATCATATGGCAGTTGATGGCGGCGCGGATGAGGGAATCGATAGTTGCCCTTCCCGAATCTTACTCCATAGAAATCCTACCCGTCGAACGGTTCGAATGCGGGCTCGAGGCAGGGCGTGGTCTCGCAGCTTACTTGGCGAGCTCTCGGTTCAAATATCTCCATTTGTGTGCGCCAAGAAGTACGAGCTTGCGTAATGTTTCCTCCAGTAACAACTCTTGACACCTACCCAAAAAGAGAGCAATTTGGAAAAGCGTTGATCTTTTGTTTCATGGCTGGTCTCTGCAGCAAAGCTATTGTTGGTTGGATCCAATATGTTACTAAGAAACGGAAACCGGCGAGAATCATATAATAGACCAATTAATGTCCTGGGTAACCTCTTAGTAGCCTTGGACCTTGGTAGCCGCGAGGTTGTTCAGTTTCAACTCATTTGAGAGTGGGCGGGGTGGGGGGCCATTGCATGCGGCAGCATAGATAATAATCATACTGACTATGCGCTAGGGGACTCCGGGGAGCTGGATAGACCGCTTCCGACGTCAACTAGGATAACTTTTCACAAGCAGTATTTCCTAACAGGCGGTGGAATCTGCGCCGGGATATCCTGACGTACGTACGTATGCTTGTAGATGCTCGACTGTACGTATGTCGGGTATGACTTCCAGCATATTTTCCAGGGACTGAGAAGCAATTGAGGTGCGTAGGCTGCAGAGCGCGCAGCCGGTAATCGTCAGGTGATGTTGTGATGCACTGGGCGTAAGTAGGGCTCGCGTAGGGGGGATGGCTCATCTAGGATTCTAGGTGTTCTCGAGGATTTGATGAAGAAACAACCGGTTTCCTTTTAGGGCAGAGTTGCAAAGTAGAGCCTTGCCCAGACTCGGAGGTCACCATCGAATGCGGGATAGACCACGTAGACCGCGCAGCCACACACACTCACATACGCTTTACCATTCGGCGTGTCGGGAACGCTCGGATGAACATCCAGCTGGATTGCCAAATGTTTTCACCGACACGTATGAAGTACTCAATCTTGACGGATTAACAAATGCGATTTGCATTTTTTTTAGCCCAACCAGAGAGCCAGAAATTCGTGCAAGGTTTCGCCACACTCGAATTAGCCATCCTCCGGCATTGGCGGGTGTACCATCCAGATTTGCCATCTCTCACCCGGTGATTTATCGATATTCGACAATCCATGCTACCTAGTAAACTGTTACTGGCAGAGCTGCAACAACGCAACGGAGGGACAGCACAGCAACAACACAACAGCATTGAACAGCACAGACACCGGACAGGTTGTGATGTAATGAGAGGGGTGAGGCAGAGGAGGCAGAGGAGGCAGAGGCAGAGGCAGAGACAGAAGCAAGCGGAGAAATTGATACCTACTTAAGCACCCAAGCGCAAACAACAACTTGTATATGCAAGGTCGTCCCCGTCTAAATTCCTCCATTAGTCCTTACTGATCGGGAGGCTCCAATAGGATAGCTATAGCTGCGACTTTAAGTTGGAGCCCTGCACGAGATCAGATCAAACATACATGATAGCATGTCAGCCAGCGGCAACGCGAACGCCTTTATCCCTAGCATCGCGGTGGGTTTGTTGGTGCAGGTCCCAGAAATAAGAAAGTAATTGTCCATTCTGACCATTTCTGGCCATTCTGGCCATTGTAATGTCTTACGTATTGATTTCAAAGCAGCGCTTGGGTATTCTTGGGCCTCGAGGGATCTGGAATAGAGTAAATATACCCAAAAAGGTAATTAGGTGCTGGAAATGCTGGAAATGCTGGAAATAATCTGGGGCGTTATTTGGACGCTGTAGTGTTGTAGTGTAAGGGTTGGAAATAAGTAGAGTGACGTAGAAAATAGAATAAGCAGGATCAGGTAAGATGTTGATAGATGTTTGATGTTAGATGTTAAAAGAAGAAACCTGAAGCTACCTAACTGGGAATATTGAAATTGTTAATGCAGCGGGTCTCTACAGGAAACAATTGCACCTTCTCACTTTCTCATTCCTTAATTCCTATTCCTCTACAATGGCAATCTATCAAATGCTAATCGATGTTGGGAAATTACGCAGTGGGAGGGAAAGAGGCGGGAGGATTCCCAAAAGCTAAAAGTCAAAAAAAAGGAGCCAGAAGAGCCTATTGGGTCACCGCGGGGATTTTTGTACGACAGCCACATGTACTCCATCAAACGGGGTGCTACAGTGATGTACTGTACATACATACATACATACATACATACACCGCAGCATGTATGATATTTTCAACACCTAATGTATACATATGTACATCCATATGTAATGTGTTATGTGTGAGGATGTGGATGTTCGATGGGCTCGATGCGTGGTCAGTATTACCTAGTATTGGGTTGTGCGGGCTGTAGGGACGGCGCCTGCGCCTACGCATTGCTGCAACAGGCCTAAGAGGCCAGCTATACCAAGGAAAGCCTAGGAAGAAGCCTAACAAGCCCAAGCACCCTCTCACCACAACTACACCGCGATGCTACCTTAATAAACGCGCCCACACATGCAAAAGGCGGGCCGACAATATGCTTCCAGGGTTGCTACCTAGGTAGCCTAGGTAGGCACGGTAGGCACGAATTCACCAATAAGCTTGTACCACAATACATCTTCAGGTTGGAAAAGCATGTACCGAGTCCCGAACAAACATCAAGCTCGAACGCTACTTCACTACATGCCTACATACTTGAGCAGGAAACCAGACATGAACATTGAACCTTCGCCTTCGCCTCAAAGCTACGTCGAGGGAAGGAAGGAAGGGGAACACCAAGACATTCGTATAATTAAATGCTTATTCCTCGGCTTCTCCAATTTTTGGAAATGTTTTGTTTCCTGATTCTTTTTTTTTCTTACCAAGCTTCGATGACTTTCATGTGTTCATCTGTTCTCATCTGTCGCTTTAGTTACATTCGATATTACTATTGCTAATGCAATGCACATACATATCTATATTCCATGTTCCATACCTTGGTCTTTAAGTATCCCGACTCATCCTTTTTCTTTTAAACAGATCGACCACGATCCGTTGCCGTTGTCGTTATAGTTACTATTATACTTATTACTTAATGTGCATCTTATCGTCAGATTCTATGTCTATCATTTTTACCCATATCCATATCCATATCCATACCTAAACCTAAACCCGTACCTAAATCCATACCCATATATTCTTTCGAATACATAAATACCTAACTAGCCCAATTCCAAAGTTGCTAACTCCCAGTTGGGCTGACTACATATATATACATATGTAGGCTCTCCTCTAAATCCCCTAGATCCCTAAATAAGAAAGAAGAGTTGCCCCAAAGTGTGTGTGTGTGTGTGTGTGTGTGTGAGCTGGCTGCATATGTCATCGTTCTTATGTACAATACCAGAGACAACTTACTGGATCGTTGTATATATGTGCTTAGATGTATGCTGTCGCATTTCACCTATTTCACCCATTTCACTTATTTCTAGCATTTCTAGCTCATCATATCACTATACCCCTCTTTTTTAGCCCCCTCAACCCCTAATATTCGTCAATTCTGTGCCTAGTCTATTTTTTGACCCCTCTACAGCTTCTTTCGCACGGCGGTACCGAAATATTTCGCTGCATCCGATCCCATCCCTGGTTCGCGTCGCTTCATAAGGAAAGGGGCCAGCCGCGCTTTTATTTTTTGTCCACCCCGCCCAGCACACAAGCACCAAGAACCAGAACCAGAACCAGTCTGCCAGTACGCCCCGACTTTCAAAACTAGGGCGGCTCTTTATCTGATTGAATTGCTCCCGAGGGTTCCCGTTTTACACATTTTAAGCGGCTACTTACGAAGTACCTGGATCTGTATACGTCTGTTCACATACATCCGCCAATCCACAATCCACAATCCACCCCTGACGTTATCCCCCAGCAACCCAGCAACATTCTCAGCTTGACCCCCGGCAACAAAAAATACTTAAATATTTTTCAGTCCGCCTTGGATGACGATACCTTCACCGAACAATAATTAAAACCCCTCCCCAGCCGCCGCTTTGTCGTTTGTCGCGTAAGTGGCAGATAGACACGAGCTGACGGGCTGTTGGATTCGAATTGCATTGCTGTCCGAGTTCATAGTTCTGGCGCCTCTGATGCGCCTTTCATGAGATTCAGGAGCTTGAAGCTAGCTTGGAGCTTAAGCTAACAGCTCAAGCTGACGTTGAAAGAATGCCACCAAGACAAGGCCGTTACCAACCTGCGTTCGTCTCTCCTAAGTTACTAGTTCAATTTATGCCATTGTTTTTATTGATATAGCTATTGTCATTTAAGAAGCTGACATTTTGACTTCTGCGTGTAGCCGGGAATTCCACATTGTTGTGCTAGGTGCAGGTGAGTTGAGTCTTTTCATTACGAGCTTCGGTGTGGGATCACTCTTTTTTCAGGGTCCCCATTCACATCAAAGCTTTTTCTTGCCATTCCTTTTGCTTACATACGCGGAATTGTAACGGCCACTAACGGTTTACTAGGCGGTGTCGGGAAGAGCTGTCTTACAGGTAACGCTCCTCCTTGGCTCTCTAAGACGAATCATTCCTATTGGATATCAAATTGAAAGAAACATGATCTATCTAAATATCATGCGTCATCCTCAATTATCAGAAATGGATCTAATTACTGACGGGTCTTTTTAATTTATAACAGCTCAGTTTGTCCATAACGAGTGGATCGAAAGTTATGACCCAACGATTGAAGACTCGTATCGGACTCAGGTGTCCGTTGATGTAAGTGCAGCTCGTCCTTCTTTGATCTAATTGGTTTGGCGTTAACCGCTGCTTACACATTCGGAACCAGGGTCGCCAGGTAATTCTGGAGATGTAAGACATCGCCAACTATGAACCCGATCCATCTTTTTTCCAGCCATCGCCGCCGCGCTAGCTATGCTAACTTGAGACAGTCTGGATACCGCTGGCACTGAACAGTTTGGTTAGTCAACATACCGAATATGCCACTTATGCGTGTGACTGTGCTAACTCGGCTTCAGTTGCCATGCGAGACTTGTACATGAAGACCGGCCAAGGCTTTCTTCTAGTCTTTAGTATCACCTCAGCCTCGTCATTAGCCGAACTTGCCGGACTTCGTGATGAGATCATACGTATCAAGGACGACGATAGTGTGCCAATTGTCATTTGTGGAAACAAGACGGACCTCGAAGACCAACGGTCCGTGCCACGAACCAAGGGTTTCCAAATCTCGCAGAGATGGGGTGCACCGTACTATGAAGCTAGTGCTCGAACGAGAAGTAAGTGCATTTATCCACTGCCCTTGCATATGCATTGATTCCTACCCGCATTTCGTGCCCTCGAGGTCGTAGGTTAGCTAAACTAACTTGGTGAAGCGAATGTCGATGAAGTATTTATAGACCTATGTCGGCAAATGTTAAGGAAAGATGATGCGGGGGAGAATTTTCTCGAGGACCAAGATGACAAATTTGATCCATATTCCATATCGTACTATAAAAAGCGAAGACGGCGAAAGGATCGAGACTCGAGTCACCGGCCGAAATGTGTCATTCTATGACCCATTCGGCCGAACTCCTCGTTAGAGCGTTTATGTGCTACAAAACATAGCCTCTTGTGTGATCTTTTTCTTAGCCTTGATGATGGTTAGGTAGTCAAGAATACCGACCGCATCGCTTGCGAATATTGTACATTCTGTGGTTCGGGCTCCTATACAATATTCGGGGGTTGAGACAACGATGATTTCTATCGGACTTTAGGAGGCTTCCTAATCTCATTTCCCGAGCATCTTCCACGGCGCTTTCTCTGGCTAGTTCCAAGCCATATTTTCCTTTTTTTCGGCAATTTTTGGGCGCGATTCTTTCCGCATTTTAGGAGAGTGTTCATGGATTCGACAGGTTGCACGTCCGCCGCATTGCATTGATAGCATAGCATTTGGTCACAGATCAGCAGACGACAGTGCTATACTCTGTTGGTATGGCCGCCGGGTTCCTTCGGTATCATCGTGTTTATTTTGGGGTGACGTTTTGAGAGCTCTGAAGAACTGAATTGCGCAGGCAAATTTTGTTCCAATCTTCTATTTCACGCCGCTATTCACTAGAGAAAAAACAAAAACTAGGCATTTTCATCCCGGAATATATATATACCCCTCTGCCGTTGACACACTACAACCTCCTCTCTCGAGTTCTTGGTGGTGTGATTATACGAAGTACAGGGTGTCAAGTCAAAATTATTCTTACCTGGCATCACTCATTTGGATTGGGCTAGTATATCATGTAATGTTTAATAGGTTGGCATTTATGATATCTAGATACGAGCGAGCCTCGATGCTTTTCCTAAGAAATACAACTGAATGGATATGGTAGACCGCATATCTCACAACATCTAGGATATCAACTTCGAGAAACGCTAGACTATCTGGCGAATAAGCCACGTGACACATATAGCCCATTTTCCTACTTGAAGCACTACCGTTATTAGCCACAGTTCCTAGTAACCCCGGCCTTTGGTGAAGTGGATATCTTGATAACACCGAAATGTGGCTTTCCCGCCATAAATATGATCATATATTGCCAACTACCTGCCTATCCCACTCCGCATTTCCCGGACTTTCGCAAGTACGAGATCTCCGGACTTCTAGTTGACTGATTATAGACGTTAGACATTAGTGTTGAAAAGCAACCCGGGGGGAATGGGTGCGATTGGCTTGCAGCCTTATCAGAGACTACCCGCCTCTAGTTAGTCCGATATGAGATATATGATGTATAACATCGATCAGCACGTCATTGCTGCACGATCAGCCGGATCGACCGAGCAACTCCGCGGCCTTAAATGGCTTACAAACACCATGGCGAAGGTTATTGGAAGCGGGAGTCTCGGGACGAGATGGGCGTTGGATAACCTCCCGTCGCTAGAATGGATAGCCGTAGCCGTTGTGAGTCTAAACAGACTGGCGCGAGCTCAAACTTTGGCGGATTTGGCTTCGAGGTACCGTTGTAATGTCTTCTGTTGCAGGACTCGCTGCTCGTTGATGACCTCCCACAACTCCTCGTTCTCCTTCCTGAGTTCCTGGTCGCCGACGGTGTCCTCGGCGGGGGCTTGGAAGGCGAGGATGGCTTGCTCCAGCACGTCTTGCGGGAGCCCGTTGGAGTTGAGCATCTTGCTGAACCGCGTGTCTTCAACCATATCAGAGTCTAGCTGGGAGGTGAAATCATAGCTTCGACTTCCCAAAAAGGGCTTGACGACAGCGACTGGTCTAGTGGGCCGCGGGGAGGGGAGCGGGGTGACGAAGACGACGTTAGTGACGGAGGCATTGAGATTGGTTAGCTCGGTGGAGTCGGCGCGGCTGCTCAGGTCCCAGCGAAGGACCTGGCCGCGCGGGTGTCCCGTTAGCAGGATGGTGCCGTCATAGCTCAGCGCCACGCACGTCGCTGGCCCCGCCTCCTGGGGCGCGGCGCCGAATGCGGAGGATACTTGGATCGCTGTCGAGCTCTCCTCTGCGCTCTGCGGACCTAGAAGCGCTTTCTCATCGAATAGATCGATGGCGTACAGAGAGCCGTCGTCCGAGGAGACGTAGATGGCGCGCGCGCAGGGGTCAAGGGATACGCAAAGGGGCGAGCTGGGGAAGAGAAGCGTCCGCAGAGCGATGCCGAGCTGGTAGTTCCAGACTATGCAAGATTTGTCTTTGCTCGCCGACACGCATATGTTGGTGTCTGGATTTACGCTCTGACCAACGACGATAGAGGTAATGGCGGCCCTGTGATTTGATAGAGTCTCCCGAGGCTCGTGCTCGATAGTCGGATCGAGTTCCAGCAGGCGGGGAACAGACCAGACATGTATGTTCGCATCATCTGACCCCGTGATGAGGTAGTAGGGTGTAGTAGCTATGCAGGTCACTGCCTGGACGTGGCAGGCAGGGGTGGTTACTTGCCTGCCGGTGCAGATCTTGAGAAGCAATTAGTAGGCTATAGTGGAAAGGGAACGCGGGTGGTGTTCTTATTAGGTAAACTTACCTCCCATATGATGAGTCTCCCCTCTTGCGTACCGAGGAAAAGCACATCGTCTTGTAAAGCAATACTTCGTATGCGCTCCGAGAATGTCACCAAGGCTTCCTGGTTGCCCTTGGCTCTTGAGTAAACGTGAACAGTTGATTTCTCCTCCTGAGCTGCAAATACGTGAGTGTCACTCACAGCCAAGCCATTTCGAGGAGCAGAGCTTTTCTTGAGAGTAGCTGTCGTCGAGTGGCTTGGGTGTAGTGTGTGTTCATAAATGCCGGCGTCTTTTGCGATAGCCGTATTATTGGCTAGGGGCGGCCCGGACACGGACACGAAGTAGCTCTCGGTCAACATGGCCCCTCCTTGTTGACCTAGATAATCCCGTATCCCGTATCCCGTAGTCGTCTTACTCAATATGGAATATCAAGCTTGGTATGAACATGAGTATGGAGTACGGAGCTGAGCTACTACTGTAAGGCTTAAGCTATAATAATTAATAGCACCTAGAACACCGAGACAGACTTATCACTTATCGGGATGAGTGGGGTCTGTAAGTGTCTTCTTTCGGTAGTCTACTTGGATAAACTTGGAACTCGGAAGCCTGTTTGAGGATGTACCATACGATGCTCTGTTTCGTATTTGAAGATCTTCGAATTGTTGTTGCTGTCACTTTTTTTTTTCTTCCCCCACAAAATCCAATTCGCAGGTTGATGTTTGACAGACCCACTTACTTGCAGGTTGCTAAAACATCCCAATGCATCTGGTGCGTGCGTGGCTTACAAGTGGATCCGACGTCCGGCATTGCGGCGTAGCCTCAGAACCTTGACACTCACTTCCATCCAGATTCCATACAGCTGTACAGGCTTACAGGCAGACAGGTTCCGTACGTGGATTATTAAAGTTCACACGTCGGAAAAGGAACTGATTTCGACCCCGCAAACCAAAAGTAAAAAGCTATTGTCAAATCTGAGGTTACACAGATTACACATTCCGGTTGCTCTATCCTCTTTGAAGACTTTCTAAATACTACCTAGTACTTATTAGGTAAATATTTTCTATTCATGCAGCACAAGGTTGTTTCACACGGATTGAGTTTTTCGTACATACTATGTAGTCCAGATATATGCAGGAGACTGGATGCGGCGTCGGTGAAAGAGAGTAATTGCGACCTTTCTATTTGTCTTTTGAAACTAAAGATCGTTCTCATCCGCGTTAGTGGAATACGTACCTAGTAGTAGAAAAAAATATAAAACAACCTACACAACAATAAAACTCATTTTCACTTCATCACATAACTATCTTAGAAGGCTTCAAATAGCTTCCCAACTATCCAGTCATGTTCCAGATTACCCCCTCTTTCGCTTAACTTGACGCCATACTCCTGTACGGCAGTACGGCAGACCAACGGTCGACTGCATGTCTTAGCCCGTCGAGAAGCAAAATGCGTTCACAAACCGGGAACTTGAAGAATTTTCAACAACGGCTGCATACTGCATACTGCATACACAAGCCTCCTCCAATTGATTCCTCTTTTGTGTTCGATATCTCGCCTTCCCGAATTTAAAGCTGCTGTTATCCTGCCGTTCGTATACTCTTTAGTCTCTTATCGAGTCATTGGGCGGTGTTTATTCTAAACGGTATAGCCCAGGCAGCCTACCTAGGTCCTAGGTAACTGGGTTGCTGGGCACGTCTAGGAAGAGACGCTAAATCCTGCAACTGACGATAGTGTTGCAGCATGTCTGAGCACCACAAGCACCACAAGCACCACAAGCACCACAAGTGGCCAATCTCGACTCAAGACGCCCTTCAGCCTCGAAAATAAGGTGGAACCTACCAGGTGAGCTGCACAATGATGCATCATGATCCCTTGGATTCCTTGCTAGCCATTCGCAGGCTGCATCTGGTAGGAGCAGGCACGCTTTACAGAGAGCAACGTGGTCGCCCGTCTGTCGTGCCGCTTGACAGCTACTGCGCACAGCATCAGGCATCAGGCATTATTGCTCGAACGGTTCAACTAGATAGGTATTAGAGCTCCTCTTTGGATGGACGCACTTCAGCGCAGGGGCAGGACAATGCTTTATTCCACCTGAAAACGGTCGCCAATAAAGATTAGCGAGTATTAGCGGCCGTACTATAACATGGTCTACCGACTCAGAATACCTAAGCGGCTAGACAAATATTCAACTCCGTGGAAGAGGTCCACTGACCGGTCTTGTCGCTGCCTATCTTGGAGTAGATTCTGGAGACGGCGTCGCTTTGGCCTCGGGACTTTCTTTCGATCGCCCGCAAAATGTGTCTCTCTCGCCATCCACCATCCAAATAGTTTATCTGGCGAAATGATTAACCTTCTCCAACCAATAGACCCGAAGCTTTCCTCGGTAGACATAGCTCGTCAGAAAAGTCTCCGAATCAGGGAATACTACACTAAAAATATGGTACTATGCGAACAGTACAGCTTAAGCCATTGGCTGTTCAAGCCTGGAATAATTTCCAGAAAGAACCGCCGCGTTGCATCGAATGAACCTAGCGTGTGCATTTTTGGGCACCTCAATTAAAATGGCTGATTGGTTCCTGAAATGACACTGCCATGGTCAATGCTACCCTGGAAGCGATCCCTTGGCGAGAAGATCGGGTGGTCAAGCAGGTGGTCGAGCAGGTGGTCAAATCACAAAATGTCAAAGAGCTAACCGCTTCATCCCATGTGGAAAAAAGCAAGGGGTTTCCCTCTATTATTTTCCCCTCTTATGGTCATGGAGGGTTAATTGACAATTGTGCCTATCTAGGCTAGGTACCTACTTACTCGAGACATGTCTCAGATCAAATGTCTGTCATACTTGGTTTGCCGTTCCTTGGATGGAGGGTGGACGCCTTGTGCAGCCTGTGCAAGCCATCACAGCAGCATCGGTGTCATCAGGAAGAATGAAATGTTCTCTCCTTGTCGATAATTCCAAGTTAGGGACCTGTGATGGACAGTGGTTCCACATCTTTTTCCGCATTCTTCTACCATCTGCAATATTCGCCCGAGCGAAGAGACCCCTGGCTGGTCCAGGGTCCATTGGGGATTCATCTCTTTGTGGAATTACGAACACCACCCACGGAGGGACGTAGCTCCATCCTTTACTAGGGCCCCTGTCAAACGCGCTCGACTTTTCTTGGGTCTTCAAATCCACTTGGATTCTTGATCCAGCGTCAGTGTTTTTTCACGAGACCGCTTTTGTTATTCTCAACTCCTACGGACTGTCTTCGACGCAGTTTCATACCTTTTGTCTTCGGTTTCTTTTCTGGGCTTTGCTAAAAATATAGGTACTACAGACGGATTGTCCGAAGCTGATCAAAATCTGCTTCTCGGTGGATTTCGCATATAGGAAAAGGCGATTTATGTAGGAGATCGTCTCTGCCGACCTAATATTCCCCTGCAACGCCACCAAATTCGATCAATCCGGAACCGAGAGCGAACCACCACGATGGGTTTCGAGCCGCTCATGAGCTTCAATTTGCCAGAGCTTCTGGCTGTGGATTTAGAAGCGTCGGAGGAGGTTTTTAAATCGAGACAATTGACTGCTGGGGCCCCGGCGCCGGCACTAGCTGACGATGGGAGCAAGAGAAGATATTCATTACAGGACAGTTCGCTGAGTGCGGTCCCTTCATCCCTGTCTTATCATCTGGACATGATGTCGAGGGCTAAGTCACTACAAAACGCACATGAGAAAGACGCACAATTTTTGACTATGCATCGCAAGTCGGAACAAAACAATAGCGACTCAGACACGACAAGCAGTGATTCATCCGGTGTCTTGATGCCACCACCGTCAATTGGCACGCGGGACGCATCAATTGCCACAGCAGCCACATCAGTCACGTCGGAAAGAATGGAGCCGCCTAGCCAATTAAAGCTTGTGATACAAGACAAGAAGCAAGCTGGCGAGAGTTGGATGGATTTTGATGTCGACGATGCAAATTCTCCAGACCGAAGGTTTCATAGCATGATCAACATCCCGTCGCCTGCACATTACTTACGACGTGATTTGGACGAGTCAAGAAGTATGTCTCTGAACTCAGGTTTACCACGTCCCAAATCTACTGCTCTTCCTCCAACGTCACCTGCCAGCGTCCCTGCCAGCGTGAAATCCATAGGTACGCCTGAGCAACAAGCGTATATGAAGAAACCTCTGGCAAGTCCTACATCGATTCCGACACGACGCTCTTCTTTATTACACCGAAATTACCCGGTGCTTCCACAGATCAACGTTTCGCCGTCTCGACAGAGCACATCGTCTCAGCCACTACGACCGACACATTCCGATGGTGGACCGTCGACCCCAGACCTCAACATGCCATATTCAGCCCCGCCTCGAATGTCTCACCGAGAGGTGAATGTTAATGATGCTGCCGATGAGGCAGATGATAAGATGGATTTACCATCGGATTTTAACTTGATAGCAAATGGAGCCGAGCGGGCTTCACGTGCAGAGAGTACACACTACCCAGAGATCGCCCCGGCTGGAATCGACGTCGAATCTTGGTTGGAATCTAGCGTTGACAACTTCCCTTACTACGCTCGAACCGGAGCAGATGGTGGACATGCTCCCTTGCCGCTCCCACCTGAGGTTATCGATACGCTCCGAGTCTCAATAGCGTGCTTCCCAGAGACTATGCTTCAGTGTTCTAGTCTCTCCATCGAAACCATACGTGGTCATTCCAGAAAACTAAGATACAAAGGCACGAGCCCCGCAAGCTTATATTCCGAATCGCCTACATCGGTAGATACCCCAGAACCAGCAAAGACAGCCAAATGGAAGTGGTTGCCTCTGAAGAGACTACCGTCATCGCCTACTCAGACGCCACCTAGCCCCCAGCGAAGCGGACTCGGGGAGAGCTTCGAATCGAGATTCAGCCCAACATGGCCTAGAAAGCCAGATTGGACGACGATTCAGAACCTCTTTCCAACATCATCTGACTATCTCTGTGATGCCCTTTATGCTCATATAGTAGCATATAATTATATTACTTCCTTATGTCCTCGATCAGTGCTTGCCAACCCGATATCGAGACCCACTTCCAAGTCTTCGGCGGTGTCGGATGAGAGTCTCACCTTATCTATCGACCTTCGCGCCTCTATCGATATACGATCTTCTACCTCCGACGGCACTGCAATTCCACTCAAGGCTGCAAGCTTGCTTGGCCTGCAAGATGATCCGAATGCGCCGATTCCCGAACCCCCTTCGTCACGATGTAACACGCTTCGCAGCAAGAGGTCATTTTTCGCAGTATCGAAAACTGCCTCATTCCATGAATCTATGAGGCCTACGACGTCGATGACATCAACTTTTGGCGGTCGCCGTCCAATGCCACCGGACAATAGCGAACAGGTCTTAAGAGATCTACGGCTTGGCTTGGCTAGGTGCATCTCGAGGCTTGTCGCCACATTACGGATGTCCAATAGCGGTCCAGCTGCAGGCGCTGATAGTGGGGCAAAGCCGAGGCGCGAGGAAGACCCTGACTTTATGCGAGCACTGTGTGAAATCGTGCGCCTTTCCGAAGAAAGATACCTGTTATAGGTTCATTTCTCCGTAGCGGTAATTCCACGAGATAGAATATCGACAAATTTCACCTACACAACGAGTTATACATGAAAAAGATTTTCGACGATAACTTGATTCCCACAAACCACATAACAAACAGATGACCTCCAGGCAATGCTTGTTTACCTTTTCCTACGTCGCACCGATATCACCAGGGGCTCACTGAACCCTTTACGAAATTTCTTTTACGTTGTTACCAACCTATCTCAATATGGTTTCTATTACATTTTTACGGGTACTTAGAGCACAGACAGGGGTGCTATCATCCGTCACTAGCAGAAACTGCAGCATCCGAAATTTACAGCCACATTATGTCCATCATAATGCTTTTTTTGATTCTACCCCCACCCTAGTTACCTAGTACAGATAACGAATGAAGAGAGGAGGGGTGAAGAACCCCTTCTTGACACGTGTTGAGCTCTCGCCTAAGACGGACAAAGACAGATGATAATAATATTAATCCAGAACGTTGGAATGGCATTATGGAAGGCGTGTATGCAGCATGCCATGTTGACGGAACATGTTTCAGGGGAAGGATATATTTTCATAGATTAAGATACCTCTTTCTCATTGCACAAGGCGTATGGGGCGTATTAGAGGGACGCGAAAAAAAAGATGGTTCAGGCGACCGGAGTTGGCATCTGCTGTGGACATTTTTACTACATACATACCCAAAAACCTGTCTTTATCATAGGATCGATCCCTGATACAGGGAGCGCGGAGTCAGGGATCGCGTTCGGGGGGTTTAAGGAGATTTCCTCGTGTATCAGATCAACGATGATTATATAACATAAGTTCAGTTTCAGTGCATCAGTTGCTTGTTTGTTTTCCTCCTTATTTATCAGTGATGTCAGGTCAATTTTTTATACATAGATTACGTATGCAACATGAGATGATATGCTACGGGCAGGGAACGAGGGCGAAATTGAATTGAATTGAATTGACAAAAAGACGACGAGCCTCTCTTACTAAGTAATTTTCCGAACCATGATCCTTCAATAACCATCGACAAGTCGATCCTGAATAGGCAAGGCACACGGGTAGGCCTGTGAATTTCCAACAGCTCGTGGCGGTGCTATATCAGGGCGTATTATACATATTACATGGGCTAGCGCCGTACCGGCATTCTGGACGAAGCCATTTCGGTATCAGAATGTCATGCAGCGCGCCGAATCCAGTTTAGGCGGGTTCTTCCGGCGGGCTAGGAAAATTAATAGTATTAAAATGAACTGCGTACGGATGGGGATTTTTGTCTCCAGCTATAACGGCTTCATGGGGGGGCTATAATATAACAGACAGACGGACAGGCATACGGGTTACAAGCTACGCCTTAATCTCGAACCAAATCTTGTCGTATATTACTAATAAGATGCAGGTATGCTGGTACTAGGCATGCATCAACCCTTCGACCTTCGACGTGACAGGCGGGGACCTGGGGGAGAGTCCTACACTAGAGCGTCCAGGTCTACGTAGGACCTACGGTCCTGGAGACGTTCTTAGCTGATTGAACTCACTCGGCCGGGAAATAGTGAACACGCGACGGTGATCGGCGCGGAAATGTCTATCTACCTAGTAGTGGTAAAACAGTAGCTCGGAAAACACGTTGTCTGTTACTGTAGGGGGAACTTGGGACGTCCTTTTTTCGTTTCAGCAAGGAAACGTGGTTTGCGGGAACTGCCGTTGCGCGGGATGTCGTCGCACAACACCACACGAGCCGTCCACTAATTCCGCGTCCTTTAATTGCGGCGTGGGACAGAAACAGACGATGGAGGCACAGAGGTGACGGTCCAGGATATCTTCCTCATCTACTATGGAGCACGCGTGATTAACCTAGTGATGCCATCTCAAATGCCTACTTAGGATCTAGGTGGGTATGCTATATTAGTTAGGTATATTTCATATGCGTGTATCGTACTATTACACCAATGAATATTGGAAAGCAAACCTGGTTAGTAGTACACCACATATAGACACCACATAATGATCCAAACCCGTACCCCTCATGCACCCGTGATACCGTGGCTCCGTGCTAGTTACCGCGCGGAATGCGTGGAAATAGGCGGAATATGCATCCCGAAATATTGATTACAATTCTCCGCAACAAGTACGCGTTCCGGCGTACAGATGCCTAACACCGATAATCTCAACGCCAATGCTAATTCACATGTCACTTAAATTCCATCGAATCGTCGAAAGGGAATGGATCTCTTAGCACGCCGCCGATCTGCCCCTTCTCAGCGAAATCGTCCATACCCGAAAGACCGCTCGACTGCCTCGTGCTCGTGGCCGGCCACGATATGCTTCCGCCCTTGCCATCGGAATCGGGATAAGGCAACGTGCTGCCAGATCGGCGAGGTAGATGGTCCACCGTCGGCGCAGCCAGACGGCCATGCATGCGGAATGTCTTGGCGTGGGCGTTGCTGAGGCCTAATAGACCGGCCGTTATCAGCAATAGAGCCATGAAGATGATAGACCCGACCTGCGTCATGTTGCCGCTGAAGGCGGCGACGCAGTAGACGATCAACTTGGCGGCCGCCTCGAGATAGCCGTCGAGATGCGTCTTGGCACGGAGCCAGGATGTCGTGGTCACGGCTTGCAGGTCCTCAACCATGCCACGGAGGCATACGGACCGTCCGTGGCCAAGGTCGACAAGATACTCGGTGAGCATCTTGCTGACATCGGGGTTTGGTGGTGGGTCCTCTGGCGGCTTCGAGCGGCGCTTAATAACCCAAATATTAAAGAGGCGGGAGACCATGAGAGCTAGGAGGGACGCTACACCCCACCACTCGCGGAGCAAGATCATAAATACGAAAGCGGCGATCGTCAAGACGGGACTTGCGAGATACAACACATGCGAAACCCATCCCAGGTCAGCACCTTGGTCTCTCCAGATAGTGGCACGTTGACCAGGACTCTGCCGCCGTCCCCCGAAGTAATAGTTCCGCTCTGGCATCATACCGACATCCACGGTGACCGTCTGCCCCCTCAACCCGACACGTCTGAGATATTCCTGCGTGGCCGTATTCGTGATGTTGTAGGTGGAAGTGCGGCCCTCGTATAGCTCGATAGCGCTATAGGATTCGCTATTGCCGTTTAATGCATCTGCAGCCTGTTGGTAGTGCAGGCCGGGAGCTAGCAGTAGCGCATCGAGCCATGATGAGCCCCCTACGATCTTAGTGCGGTTTGCAATGGTACCAAGATCCGCAAGCGCGAGAAGACCTGACGCGGATAATGTAAAGTGCGGGATGGGATATTGGGACCAGTTTGGAAAAGAAGCCCCTCGCTTCAGTATGGACTAGAGAAATTTGTTAATAAGGCTGTTCATGTCCATGTCTATGTTCATGTTCAGGTGAGTGTTTATTCAGAAGTCTTGGCATACCTCCATCTCTCAAGTGTCCTACGCCACCAAAAGTGGCAAACGGCCCTCTAATGTTTTCCCTGAGCCGAAATGATTTAGTACCGCATCACTGAGCTGTGTAGGTAGTATCAAGTATTAAGAAGTAGGTACCGAGAGATCGAGGGAACCGGAGACAAGCTCGCACCCGAGATTAAATAGAGACGGCATCGTCAGCAGCCACCAGCAGACCATTCCTTTTTGAATGTCCCTTTTATGAATCATAGCTCAGCAAAAGTAGCGAAAGCAACGAAAGGGTTGCAATACGGCGCAAGGCTTTGGGTTACCCCTCGCTGATCAGTAGGCTAGGCTGTCTCCGAAGCAACCATAAACAGCCCGGCATGTGAAGGATCTGTGATAGATTGGCCAATGACGTCGTCGATGTCAGATCACGAGAGCCAACCATCGTATCGCAGGGAGATGATTTCCACCATTTTGGTGCTTTTTGTACCGCTTCCACCCCTCCCGAGACAAATAGATAAAATGCTATAGATCCCCCTAGTGTCCCTTCCCGCTACATCTTGGGCGGGTTATGATGATAAGGAATGACAGTATAGTTCTTGGCAATCTGTCTCGTGGGGGAAAAGGCGTCTATTGCATTTATTGGTTTTTCTGTGTTTTGATTATGTTGAAACTTGGTTGGGGGACACTTTGGAGACCTTTGGAGACTTTTACTAGGGACTTTCCAAGGTTTCTTTGGGGATTTTAGGGTTTATGTCTTAAATTCCGAGTGGAGGATAAGGCCTAGATCTTGAGATTTGAGTTGCATCCATGCTAAATTGACAGCTGACCTGTAACTGCCTTGGAGCTATTACCTGGAAGCTAAAAGCTACCTGTAGCTACCGCCTACGAATAGCCTTGGAGCCCAGGGCTGTTGCTCAGGTCTTTCAGAAGGTTGCTCTAAGGTTCCTTCTATTTTAAGGTTGGTCCCATTGAAACTCCAGGTCATTCTCTGTCAGGTAAAGCTATGCGCTACTTAGCCTAGTGCCGACCAGGCAGCCCAGGTTAGTACCGGAAAGAGACGGCCCGGATACCTAAGGGCCCGGACGCCTTCAAGGTTATGGTATCGATAAAAGCTCCCATCCCCATCTGATAACCTTCAGTGGATCCAGGGTTCAATGTGCCAATGTTCCCATCCTGGAGCACTGAGCACTTGGACTTTCTTCCCCATCATCAACTTACCCAACTTACATCACATGAATAGGTGTCATTTAACATGACTTGATCAAGATGGCGCATCCCCAGCAAGAGCCGGCCTACACGGTCTTTGTCCGACTCCCATTTCCAAGAGGTGATTTCATCGATCCGCCGCCAGTACGTTGATTCAATCTTTCCATTTCCATTTCGTCTTACTGCTACCTGTAGCCAAGATAGTCAAGATCTGATAGCTAACCATCGTAACAAAAGGCGAATTGGAACTCGGCCAAAGATGAAGAGCTCTGGAATATCATCTCTCGTCCTTCTAAGACAGATATAGACTGTAAGTTACATCATCACATCATCACATTATCAAATCAATCGAATCAATCAAATCACCCCCGTACCTATACGTAGCTACCAAGTGATTGCTACATGTTTATTGGTAGCTAACGCCGAGATATCAGGGAACGAAATGTAGGTACTAACTCTTATGGATCGTTCCCCCAATTATCGAGTCTTAACCAATCCATTTCAAACAGCGCGAGCAAATTCAATGTCACCTCAGATTTCCTATTCCAGCAGATCGCATGGCTCACCGAGCGTCATACCTCACAAATCCGAGCGCAGATACGCAAGGCTACTACTCTCACCAAGGGTTCCGCCGCACCATCGCCTCAGCCACCTCCGGAGGGGCCCTTTACGGCGGAGCCCATGCGACGTGCCGGATCTACCGAAAGACCAGGGCGAGCGCCATCGCAATTATCCATTCGGAAAGACTCCCCACTGCCCCGAAATGATGGAAGCGTTCCCGGCACACCGGCGAGGAGCACACCGCGGCCTCCTGCTACCCGCACCTCCTCGGCAAACACAGCCGTCTACAATACTCGCAATCTAGGAGCCAACAGTAAGCCTCATATAACATCTCGAGGCAAC
Source organism: Rostrohypoxylon terebratum (assembly GCA_022497145.1). Classification (NCBI taxonomy): domain Eukaryota; kingdom Fungi; phylum Ascomycota; class Sordariomycetes; order Xylariales; family Hypoxylaceae; genus Rostrohypoxylon; species Rostrohypoxylon terebratum. Next base: position 140,548 of record MU385914.1, on the reverse strand, counting down.
GATACCCAACGGCAGCGACTATCGTCCCTTCCCATAGCCACACCCGCCGACGATAACGATCAGGAACCCGAACCACCATCCCCAGAGCCGACCGAGTCAAGCGATTCGGAATCGTCGTCCTCGAGCCCCGCGCAATCTCGAATTATTAAAAGACCCCCGCGTTTCCAGAGCAACAACGACGCCGCGTCCGACGCCGATGAGGACAACGAGCCCGCCTTCCTGCCCTACAATCCCCCGTCCTCGGCCGGCAACTCAAGCGGACACGACCTTAGCGCCACGCTGCGCGGCAACTTCCCGAGAGACTACGCTAAGCGCCATTCTAAGGGACTTGCCAGCAGAACGGGGCGCATCCACCAGTCCCAGACCTCGGACTCGTCAACAGGATCGGGCGCGCAGCCGGGCCAGAGAGGCGCAAGTGGCGGTCCGCTCTCGCCGAGGAGGACCATGGAACTTTCGAACCAAAGCCCCGGCGGCAAGGGAAAGGGCCAATCGCGCGACAGCGACGGAACACCAAGCATGAGCAGCAGCTACAGCGACCTAGACGGTGAATCACTTACCTCTCCTTCTCCGCCCCCACCCGACACCAACACAAATCCAAACCGCAACCCGGTCCTGCCGGTGCTCAAGGAGGGGCTACTAACGGGCTACAGATACATCCGTGACACGGTCCGCCATGGAGGAGGAGTTGGCGAGTATGCCAGATGGTACAATGGCGAGCCTGAGAGGGACGCTTGGTGGCACCATTGGTGGGACTATTAACCTCTGGAGGAACAGCAGATACCATCCCGGAAAGCAGAATCATTAGCACATGAGATTGCTAGAGTAGGAGAGGGGCATATTTGCAACTTGCACTTTGCACTCGGCAGTTTTTCATTTCACGCGCTGTTTTATTGCAGATTTGGGGGATTTAGGAGATGCGGTTTGATTTACTCGGACGAATCGGTCACGAACAGACTTACCTATTTGTATGAAGGGCTTACTTATCTAGGGATTGGCTGGTGTCATGCACGGCGTTTGGGGGATTTTTTTGTGTTTGGGTAGGTAGGTAGGTAGGTCGGATTCTAAGCAGATAGGCTGGCAAGTATGCGAGAATAAACAAGTTGTTTTTAAAGTACTAGGTAAAGGGTGATGGTGAGATTATTATTAAGTATTTACGCCCTGTGGACGTGCTATCTAAGTACCTATAAGTGATACATATCTGGTGCTGCCGTGGCACATCTGGGCGTCTAGAGAACCCCCCCCCTTTAGAGGGGAGCAGCGCTAGAGTCCCCGTGGCTGGGTTATCTTCGCCTCCAATCCGCCACACGTCATGTATTTCCCTCTTCCAATACGATTGTCTTAAGAACATGATATCAGTCGTTTCTCCTTAGTTGTACCCAGTTTCACCAGGCGTTTATGTATTAATAGAAACGAATCCGCGCAGACGATCGGCTGGATGTCTACACCACGATGCATCATCGTTGCGTATATTTCGCTCTCTGCACGCTTCCTGTAACTCGTTTGCACACCGCTACGTACGTCCACCCGGGGCTCCGGAACACGACGATCGAGCTTAAGCTTCTTCATGCGATTGCAGAATTGTTTTTCGACCGGACACTTCGGGTAGGGTCGTTATCATCATTATCCTGCTCATTATGGAGGTTTTCGTCGCTTTTACGTTCTGCCCCAGGTAGCTCCAGGCTGTACTGGCAGTCGCCGACAAAGGAAAAAAAATATTTCGGCGGTAGTGATTGTGTAGGTATATATAGAATCCACGTCCCCTTCTTTTCTAGTATCTTCAATATCGTCAAAAGCAACCTCATTAGGGCCACGGTTCTGCCACGGGAGAGCCATACTTCCCTGGGTAAGAAATGAAGCATGGCTTCCCGCACCAACGTTCGTTCATCTGTGGTCATCCTGCGATATGACGATAATGGGTAACCACCATCTCGCTGCTCAGTCAAGCAACTATAGGAACGTGTGTTTCGATGTAGGCTGAAAACGGCGTCTTCCTACTCCGCTATTGGAGCAGGTCTGGTGCTCCTTGTATTCTTTTCGTAGGCAGCATCTAAGGGCGCTCCGGCGACGATTCATGTCCAACGATTTGTGTGGTCTCCTCGAGCTTTCAGAGCCGCCCCACGCTTTCCCGAGATCATAAAAACATTGATACATCTTCTGCGTTAGATCTCTCTGGTCGCTCTCCGACATGTGGCTGTGCTAATGATGTATCCGCGTTATCGGCCTCGACTTCGTGAGATACTCTGGGAACTGTTTTATTCAGCTCATTAGCCACTCTCTGCTTTTAGTACACGCCGGCCATTGTTATGAGTCGGTTACGTTTCCGCGCTGGTGATCTGTCGGTGCTCTTCCCTTTTCCAAGTGTCTCTAGGAAAGAGAGTAGAAGATCATGCCGTGCCATCCTATTCCGCTCGCATTCGGACATTTCGGATCTAAATGGATGCCATAGCCGTTGGTAGCATTCCTCAGGCTTCAGCATCTCAACGTCTCCTCGATTTAGGATTAACTCTCTGATTTGTAGGATACCTACCTAGTTAAGAATATGGGCATTTGCAACACTCGGTGACAAGGATACGCATTGATATGCCTGATCTACTGATGACAATCTACGGCGTATCATCTCGTAGATTAGAACCTCCATTCTCCCAATGCTCTAAATTAAATCACCAATGGTTGTGGGTTAATACAAGACCAAGAAAACTTGAAAAAAGAAAATGTGGTTTCGGAAGGTAGCCTATGTAGGTATATGAATATATATATATCTTCACCTCAGAAACCGAATGGATGCTAGCAAGAATATCTCATAGGAATGCCAAGCATTTTATAATCCTAAGGACCCCAAGGGGGGACTATACCCAGTCATAGATGTGTTGGTAACTCAAGAATCAATACGGCCTGCGAACCAACAATTATGACACATCCAATAAACAAATAGGAGGTATCCATAATAGGAGTAAAGAGAATCCTGAACCCATAATTGTCACCTCTATTTAGAGTAGTCATAAGGAGTTTTTATATAGGATGTCATCTGTCCGCATCTACTTCTAGGCACTGGCCATGTTGGATCTCTTAGGCCCGCGGTCTGGATAGTCAGTCATCAACCTGAACATTCCAAAAATCATCACAGTGTTACTAGTATATCAATGAGTTTCCATAGCACACGAAAGAAAAGGGGCGATTGTCAGTCTGTCATTCAGCATGAAAACCACGGTGCTGACATTTGATTCCTCTCAGGATACTGAGTAAACTAGCAACTTTGAAATCACTGATCACCCACAGCTCAAATCATGGTCCCTAATACGGGATGACCCATGAATGCGATGCTGGTGGAGTTGTGGTCGTATCAGTCCCATTAGCTCGCGGTCATGACGGCAAGAAAGATCCCCTCTCCCAAATTGACTCGTATTCCTCCCCTCAGATATTTCGGGATCGTTCACCTTAAACCGTTAGAGGAAAGGACAAGTTGGTGAGAAATTCTCATCCTATTCCCGTTCGAAATGCAATTGCAGAAGATAGTAATACTCGGATGCCCGGTTTTGTGACTAGGCTAGTTAGACGGGCGGCCGTTTTATTCGAGCATATCCCCCAGATGTGCTTATCGCATTGGAGCTTGATCGCCATCTCGGGGTTGTAGTATCAGAAAAATCGCAACAGGAACTCCAAGAGAACCTATTCCATATTGTTGAGTTGGCTGCTGGAAGAGGTTGATGGGGTGATCCTTCACGTGATGGACGCTTAGAAACGATTTGCTATCTCGTGTTCCTCGACTGGTGAGGACGAGTTAGTGATTAGTAAATGAAATTTGGAGTACTTTCCACGGCGAAACTTCAAATAGAGGAGATTTCATATAACTTACCGTGACCACGATCATTGGCACGGCGAACAGGGGCCCAGTAGCTCCACTTGTTGGCGGCGCGGTCGGTGGTAGGGGAGGGCTGCTCGATGGAAGACTTGTCATCGTTCTTGATGACGATGGTGTGGTCATCCTTGGGAGGAGGAGTGGGTTCGCCCACCTCACGACGCGCATGGATAGCGCCGGGAGGTGTAGGGAGTTCCTCGTAAGGGCCGGCTGCAGGAACGGAAGAGGCAGCATCGGTGACCTTAGCATCTCGGTTCTTACGAGAGCGCCAGACGAAGAGACCAACTACAGTGACGATGACCACGGCAACAACACCAACGATAACACCGATCTCCATACCAGTGGGAGAGAAGTGTTTGTCGCCATTACCCAGGACAGCAGGGCTAGCGCCGCCGTCAAGGGGGGCGCCCGCGTCGTAGTGGTCATCGGGGTTAGGGTTGTCGGGAAGAGGCGCCATCTTGCCGGGATAGTAAACGATTGAAAGTGATAACAGTGATAGTAGTGGAAAGATGTGATGGCACGCTGACCAGATTATTAGTCAACGGGCCGATGGATCACGAAAAGGATCTTGTTTGACGTGATGAGTTTGAAAACGAGGGTGAGGTTTGAGATTTGGTTAAAGAGAAGCAATGATAGGATAGATGACGACGACGAGAACCAAGAATAGTCGTGCACCGGAATTCCCTGGACGTGCGAAGTTAGTCCGCCAAAGGAATAAAAGTTTTGAGCAACACAAATTCTGTGAAAATGTGTGGGAATCTGTGGGAAAGATTTTTTGGGGGGTTTTTTTGGAAGTTGAAGTTGGCAGGTTTCGATGCTGATCATGCATGCCTGTGGACGCAGATACAGGTGTACTGGTCTTGATGTAGGTACACCTGTAGAACTACCCAGGTAAGAACGATGTGTATATGAGATGGAAGGAACAAGGGGGGAAACTATCAACGGCGAGGACATGAGGAACATGTGAGTACTTGGGTAATAGGTACGTCAGATCCCCCTAATTTAGACATAGATGAGATGAACATAATAGGGGCAGGTACGAGGGAGGCGACTACCTAGTAGGTGTAGGTGTAAGTACATTTTTGTATTTTTGTAGGAGCTCCAGTGAATATTACCTGGTAGGTTAAGTTAAGAAATACATTATCAAAATCTGGGGAGCTCTTTCGTAAAATACTGTTTTCATTACCTGAGGTCTTTATCAGATGGAACAAATGGAACAGAACTCCACACCACATCAGTTCGTCTCATAGATCTACCTACCTACCCACAGTTTACATATAACATCTCGCTCCTGGCTGCGAGGCGGCCTGATGGGTCCATCCATGTAAGAGATGAGTAGATCGCCAATCTTCTTAAATCTAGATTATCTAGATACCATTCTATCATTGGCCATTTTCACCAAAAACTGCCCAGATCGGGAAACTACTTTTCGACCAATGATAGTAGGTCCAGATCTGAACACCGTATCCAAGTGACGTACAAGGCGACGCACAAGGTGGGCGGCTTTATGCGTCAGTAATGTGACTATCCGCCCGAAGCACCTAGGAGCTACGTATCCAAACGGCTGATACACTTTAATCAGATCAAGACCGCTAACCTCTGACGAACCAACAGGTTGATCGGTAGATGGGGTGGGTAACCGGCATTTTCTGGGCCTGGCTTGGCTTGACCTGTCCTCGACACTGACTGTAGTACCTGTGTTAGGTATAAATGAAGGTTTGTCCTCACCAACAACAGTCTCCGTGTATCCTTTGCCCTTTCCATCTCTCTTCGCTCTCTCCAGAGGCAGAGTACATATTTGATAGTCATACCTCTTTTTTTTTTCATTACCCCAAATACTTGAAATCTCATCTCAAACTTCCCCTTTATCCTTGGTAGGATCTGTCTGCCAATGTCTCGGACACCAGTCGACATTTCAGCGCGGTGTGCTAATTATATATATCTGGGTACGTCATCAGCTTGAGAAGTCACAAAACCAGGATGCGAAGCTCGGAAGTTTAATGCGAGAATTTCTGAAGGAAATCTGGCTCACCTAGATGGCTACCTTGGTAAGTCATAAAATGTCCTGATGAGCCTTGGTATGACTGAATTGCTCTTGATTATCACCAGAGGTGATATCTACCGCCTAATAGTGTGGTAACACAACCTGTTTCGGCAACCGAATATTGCTGCCTCTTGCCCTCAGAACCCCCAAACGGTTGCGGATTTGAGATTTGAGATCCCCAAAGAGAGCAATCTGTAGATCGTGCGAAAGGCACTTCCGACAACTATTCAAAGTTTGGAATGTTCGGACCGATCATACTACCCCCTTTGGACCGAGTAGGTCCTTCGCGTCTCATTGTGTTTGTGTTCATAACGTTATCTTAGTAACAGTAACCACGAGACACCACACCGGATTACCATGTTCGGATCTCGCCATTACTAGCGAAATTGCACATCGCGGGATAGCTTGGTGGGTGTTTCGGCAAGACAGAACCTAGATTTCCCGGTCTACTGATTTAGGCATTTGCTCAATATCTATGATAGTACCTGGAGGTTAGAACATAGGCGTCTCATGTAAGGTGCGCTTATATAAGGTAGGCAATAGAGAGGACTACGAACCTATCATCTTGACATGTTTGAATTTCTTCAAGTAGGGTATTTTCCCTGTAAAACAAGGTGAGAAGCGTTGAAGTAGAAGAGGCAGAGGACGGCTCAAGAATTGATTGACGGCAGACCGCTCCCCAAATAGGGGTTGGGTGTAGAAGCCCCACTTTTGAAGCCCGGACTCCGCTAGAGAACCTTCTCCTACTCCGGGCTACTTTCACCTCTGGTATCGCGCACCTCAACGACCCGGTACCGCATTTCACTTTCTAAAAAATAACTATAGCAATTAGTCAAGTTTCACGTTGCGCTTATGGATTTAATCTCTCCCGAAGCGCCTTTGCTCATCTCATGTTACTACCCGAGACCAGCATGAAGCTGCTCACGCCCCTGCTTCCCGCTTCCCATTTTCGGGTACCCCTACGTAAAACCTGCAGTCTGCATTGATTTCACTGTAAGTCGTGGTTCTCTGTAAATCGGGCTTGGAGAGTCCACTGAGCTAACGTGGAGATTAGAGAAAAATATAGTTTGGCGCGAATTCAGTTGAGGTTTTCGTCGTTTTTGATGAAGCTCATCGCGCGCAGAAGACTAGGTCTAACTAAGCTTGCGTGGAATGGGGGGAGGGATGAATTCCCTCAACTTGGCCTCGGAGTCTACCAGAGTTCTAAAAGTTCAATCCTCCGGCGACAAATATCAGCACCTACGTCAGCCAAGCCACGTCCTCAAACACACTAGGAAACCCCTCATCGGTCTAGCAAAAAGCAAAATCGAAGCCATTTCAATCACAAAGCACGAAAGAATCAAAATATCATGATCAGCGTGAGTACGAAGTAGCAGAATGTGCCAGGTAGATAACCGTGGTATCTCGATGGTTTCCCTAGAGGACAGTTGAATCCATATCATACCATACCGTGCCGTTCCCCTCAAAGTTCGAATGTGTCGTCAATGCCTATCCATGAACCTAGTCCTAACAGGTGGATGCCCCTTCTCAAGATGATTTCCGTAGTATCAAATGCCTTAACTCCATTGTGTAGAACGCCGCCTTATGCAAGCCTGCCAAATCCCCTTTTGGTATCTTCGTATGTATGTGTGTGCGTGAGTATGATTGTGATTGTGATGTGATCGATGATGGAGTGACTACTGTCGCTGTTTTCTAAGCACCGAAGCCCGTTGTGCGATCGAGTTCGTCGAGGAACGGCGGTTTGGCGTTATCGTGGCGTCTGGTGCGGGGTTGAATGCGCCAGGTGGCGCTGATACGCGGTTGTGGTGTAGGTTGAGCTCCTGCACACTTGAGCGTTTCTGTAGCTTGCCTCCCGCGTAGACGGCCGGGATCTTCTCGCCCGTGTCGGTGCTCGAGCTGCAGTCCATAGCAACGCCCTTTCCTTTCTCTTCATTAGATGGCTTCTTCTTGCCTGCACCAAGAAGCGCTAGTCCGGAGGCTCCCGAGGCGGTCGAGCGAGCGCTAGCCCAGTTATCGGCTACCGTTTTCGTCTCGTCCATCAACATGAAGATCACACCGGCTATGAGGGCGAGGAGAATGACTATAGTGCAAATAGCGGCACCTGCGCGGTCGCCTGTAGCGATCGGTCCGTATAAGCGTCCGTTAGCATCCACACGTCCCTCGTCTGAGCCACCTGCTGAAGGGTTGCCAGCGCTGGTTCCGCCGGTGCCGTTGGTGACTGGCGCTTCAGCTTGCTCGATCATGTTGGCGAGGACCACCTCCAAAGCTGCCATCTGTTGTCCGACACCAGTAGTTCCATCCCATTCTCCGCTATTGTTAGCCCACTTCAATCCGCACATACGATGATTATCGCCACCCGTGCATTGCTTCGCTGCAGCGACGGCGGAGTTTGACAGTAGGGTCTTGATTCGAGTAAAGGTCCAGGGTGCCCACTTCGTAGTCGCCGCCATCCATCGGCTCAAATACGCCTTGAAGGACAACTCGTCTGTGTCGCATAGGTTAACAGGTTCGCAAGCGATTTCGATCATAATTCTGTCGTCGGTGTCATTGCCGAAGAAGAAAATTTGCTCGGTGCTGTTCAAGATACCGTCGACTCGTTCGCTCCACATCTCAACATCGGACTGCTGTTTCGTAGTGGTATTGGAGTAAGCCACCATGGCGGCGGTGCCAAGGAGGAACGCGCCGACATTGTACGAGAATTCGTAGGGAGTAATTGTAGTGCAGTTATCTTCGATATGACCCCCATCATAGATACGGTAATTGTTGTCGATGAACTTCACACCGACCATCCAATCCCAAGTTCTGGTAGCCCATTCGGCGTAGGTGCTATTACCTGTGTAAAGTGCCAATCGCGCGGCAATGTTAAAGAAGCAGGCTTGAGAGATGGAATTTTTGTAGTCGAAACCGTTGTTCCACGTGAAGATCTGCCAACGCAATCCTCCATTACAGTGGTCCGGGTCCCAACGAGCAGCTTGGGTGTTGAAGACGGCTTGTGCCAAGGCTAGCCATCCCGGCTGGCCTGAAGGGGGATCAGGGAACTTGTACTCAGCCGCGGACATGACGGCCATTCCCCAGAATCCTTGGTCATCGTTACCTTCAGTGAGGGTCTGGTTAGGGGGCATGTAGTCATTGTATGGACCAACTTGCCAAAGAAGACCTTGAGTTGCGATGTCGTTGTAAGCGGTGTCTCCGGTGTAGTACCAATAATCAACAAATGCGCCCATCAATGCGCCAGCCTCCCACCCTAAAGCGATGAATTAGTACTAATTCAGAATTTAGGTCTCCCAGCTGTGAAGTGCAATAGAGTGAAGAAAACTTACAGTAATACGGCTGAGGGAGAAGACCGGGGGTTTGACCGGGCTCGTTGCCATTGTACATGGACGCCAGATCCTGCGCCATTTGCTTGGACACATCCTTGATCGAATCTTGCAAAATAAGTTAATAATTGGAATCTAGGCAAATGAGAGTAAGAATGATTTAGACAAGTTTTGAGACTTACCTGTTGATTGCACATCGAGGTCGTATGTTGCGACTAAACGGCCGGTCATCAATACCGAAGCTGCCGTAAGTACGGCATTTCGCCAAGAGAACCGCATCCTCGATGGTTCTGAGGCTGAGGCTGAGACTCAAGATAAACAAAGGATGTCTAGTCGAACATGGAAATTCAAAAGATATGAGAGGAAAAAAGAAAACCCAATTAAAGGTGCAACATTGCAATCAAGTCCAAAATGGTACCAACCAACAGGTTCCGAGGTTAGTCACCTAGTTGTATGGGTTTTAAGTGGTACCCGAACACACGCAAAAGTTTGTATGATGATGTTACTATTTCGTGTGTGTTGTGTCAGTTGGGCGAGTTGAATAACTTTGAACCTTTGAACGGAGGATCTACCTAGGCCTAAGGTAGAGTCCACCGTAGAAGCGCGGAAGAACGATGACAAAGGATGATGTAGAGACTAACTAGGTAATTAAGACTGAAGGCTGCTAACCTTAGACAGAAAGATACAAGTAGTAACTTAGAAAAAGATACGCAGCCTCACCTTCTACATGTATGGTAAGGCAAGTAAGGCAAGTAAGGCAAGTATCTACATTTGTAGAAAGTGAAGAGCAACCAAACTGTCCTAAAGAGGAAACTACATTCCTTTGAAATGGCTCCTAGAATCGCTTCTAATGCCGCAAGGTATCCTTCGTTCGAAGTTCGAATCCACTAATTACGGATCGTACATTTAGTACATTATGATACATACGAACGTACTAGGTAAGCGGTACCTAATCAATGTAAATACGAGGAATGTCCCCGCGAAAAGTCTTCAATTGGACTTAAATAGACAGGGGTGAAGCTGAGTCGTTCGACCTTTCCGATGTTTACAACTGCAGCTGCGTGATTTGGGAGTGGTAGCACTTGAGGAGTTATAGTAGTAATGTGATAAAAGCTCGGAAGGAGAGAAGAAATATAGTTGAGAGGCGCTTACCGTTGTCATGATGAGCCGTCTCTTTGTAGGTGCACTTCTGTACGAAAGTTGCTACCTATTTGTTTCTTAGGTTTCGTAGCGGGAGCTTCAACCAGCCACCAAGACTCTCTAGACCTAAAGAGCGAAGCTAAGAGCTGAAAGGAAAGTGCCCATGTGTTGGACCGGGCTTCTCGGGTCCAACGGAACTAGAGCTCCAGAGGCTCTCGGCCACTACCTTAAGCCACTAATGCGACTGCTACGTCGCATGTTGTAATCGTGTTACTCAAACATAGAATCTGTTCAGATTTGGCTTGGTTAATTGGTAGCCGTCTTCTGTCATCTTTGCAGCTCTCTGCAGCCGAACCAAAGCATGTTGAGGGTGAGGATGTTAATAGCCAATGGTCCGGACGGCTCGGCGATATCTCTTGCGTTGCGGGATGTGAAAGGCTATTAAAAAGAAGCGAGAGGAAGCGGCAGAAGCAAAGGCGGGGAACTATCGATAGGTACATAGTAAGAAAAAAAAAGACGATAATTATTAACGTGACCTATTAATAATTTCATAGTTATACGAGAAATACAACGCATATATTGAACAGAAATGGTCATGCTGGAATGCACTATCCCGTTCCGCGTATGGTATATAGAATCGCATAGAGAACTACTGTAGAACTAATTAGGTGTTAACTAAAGCCCTGTAGTGGAACTGTGTGGAATGGCAGTAGCGAGACCCCAGATTCAATTAAGGGCTTAGCGTAAAGGAACTAACTTTAATGCCAAGCTTCGAAAGAGATTGATAGCTAATGGATATTTCGCTGTGACCGCTGTGACCGCCATGACCGATAAAACTATATTCACACTATTGTTAGAGAACTTTCATGTTTGTTGTTATTATATGACCACAATCGTAAAGTCGCAAACAAGACGATGGGCGATTGATTGTTGTCTGTGTGACTTCAGTATCACTATTTCGTCCGATATTCGGAAAGATGACCGATCTCGATGAAGATGAGCATCCATGATATGCTTGGCATTGATGTCAGGTTTACGCCAATAAGGCTCAGGGCTCAGGGCTCAGGGCTCTCGACACCCCATGGATACTTACCTACGAAATCCAAAGAGCCGCAAGAACAATTAGCCGAATGGGTCAGATTGTCGTAAGCCTATTGTGGCCCTGTTGTCATTGGTCTATACAAAACCAGCGTGATGGTGTTCAAACGGGTGTCATCAAGATAGTCGGAGAAGGGCGGCCGGCACACCTAGGTGAAATCACCCCCAACAACAAACCGATAATATCCCCTTGAAGAATTCTCAACTAGCAACCAGGCGTATTGCGAGCTGGAATTTTTTACCCAGCTTAAGTTTCGAAGAGCTGATTGTAATGTCGAGGAGTTTTATGCTGTCCTGTGCTGCTTTGTTGCTTCTCTCTAAGAAAAGTTTTGCAACTTCGAGACCCCTGAAATTTGGAATCAAGTAACTATTATATGGTTGACTCCTTGTTAACTGAAGTACGGCCGGAGTTATTTATAACTTCAAGAAAGCAACGCTTCGGATATTTCGAATTTACATAACAGATTGCTTTTGCTGACGTCAGGCTCTTCTAGTCAACCATAGAGACAGCCGTGGGCGTTACTAAGGAGGCAAAGGACTTTTGCAACGTCGTAAAAGTCAACACGCCGAATCCTTTCAGAGGAAGATACGTAAGCGGTCGATGGCGGTGAAATCAAGCTTTTATTAAATTTAAGGGATAAAAGGCTAATCAATCCAACACCTGAGATCATCGCGATCGGCACATCTGGCGGCGGAGCTGGGCATTGGACCATGGGACCATTGGACAGCGAGGAGATCACGTGGAATGAAATGAAAACCACGTGATATCTGGCAATGTTAAGGAGATCAGGGAGAAGAATTCCTCCAACTCCATCCAAGGTCATAAAAAGTTAATCTATCCATATTATACTAACATAAGTCTCTTGCATCACTAATGCCGGCTGACTAGAAACTCACCTTGTCCAACGGCATACGAATTCCGCCGCTTTTGTGCAATCCCAATATTATCGTTAGTAGCATCACGGTCATACACACGTCCACTGAAAGAAAAGGCAAAGATCGACATATCATGGCTTCACCATCTAGAAAGCGAGAAAAAAAACCTGGGGAGACGGCACACGCTGCTGTAATGCGGGGGATCTCGACCATTCCGCTGACCTAAAAAGGACCAGTCGCTTCTATTAATACGACAACGTGTGAAGACATAGCCCAAGGATAATACCGGTTATCAAGCCGAGTGGCTCTCCGGTGGCTCTCCGGCAAAGAGCCGCAGGAAGACGACGCTTTTAGTAATATTCTTCAACGCCGCTCTAGGCAAGGCTACCTGGGCAAGGTAATGTTGGTAAGCGCACCGAATAGAGATGAGAATCGATCGCTACGCCGCTTTACGACCACACACACATGAAGTCCTTGTGTCACCCTAGGGCCTAAACATCAGCTTATACAATACGACTAAACAGTTTCGCATCATATCACTTCGATCGGCCGACCTAGTAGCCGCAAAGAGACACTGATTCAACTCCACGAGACCAACCAAGCTTTTCCGTGCCTCGAGCCGACCTCCCGATTAAGAGATAAAAATCATGGTTAGGACGCTGTAGGATCCATAGGGCTGAATGATGGTCAGTCTACTGCTTATTTCAGCCCAGGGAAGCATCCCGGTTGATTGGCCACGACCACGAGCTGAGCTCGACGCCTTGCCGCTCTGCCGGTACCGGTACCCGCACTATCGAAATATTAGGTAGATCGGTTACTGGTACTCCAGAAAGACGGAAGATCCCAGATTAAAGACCAACAGTTCTAAGACCTTTATAGGCATTCTCGTAAACCAAGCCTGTGTACGTCGTCGTGAAAATTTCTTAGTAGGAGGAGGATGAAGGATCTCACCTCATCCACCGTGTAATCCAACATCTCGATGATATCACAGACACGAAAGCGATGGTGTGTAGAGCGGTATGTATCATAGCTAGTTCGTCAGGCGAGGCTGGACGTGGCTTTTCCCGGGAAAATCCTTCGCAATTTCCACTGGTAAGCCGCCCGGACCATCACGAGATCCATCGCCGGATTACTATTCGCCCACCGGGCAGAGAAGCATGGCCTGGCTAAATTGCGCTCGTCAGATGGTTGATGCACTTCTCCACGACGGTGCAGAAGATGGCTACCTAGGTTAGCACCGTGCCACGCGAGCGCGAAAGAGTGCGCCAAGAGAATATATAAACCCCCAAGCGCCTCATCGACAAAGGGAAATATATCATACATCGCAAACCAATCCTCAAGACTCGCATCGACATCTTCATCTTGACTACAGACTTCACCTGTCCAATTTCAACTACCAAAACAAGCCAAAATGCAGTCCTTCACCTTCCTCACCGTCGCTATCGCGGCTCTTTTCCAGGGGTAAGTCTTCAACGCGCCTCTCCCTCTCCCTCTCCCTCCCTTCACTCCCTTTCTCCGCCCCCACGTCCCGCCCCCAAGGCCGACCACACATCTACCTTGTACCGATATACTGACATACCCCAGCGCCGTCGCCGTCCCGGCCCCCGAGGTAACCTCTTCGCCCACCTCTCTCCCGGGTCACTACGTCTGCACGTCGATCACCACCATCACCACGACGCACACCCCGGCCTTCCACTGCGACATCGCGTGCCTCACGCCCACCAGCGTCTGCCGTCCTGGTGAGCCGTCTGAGAAGCCGTACCCCCGCACCACCACCACTCCCCTACCCGGCTGCACCGTCTCCGTCATCGCCGAGCGTCCCGTCTGCGAGTGCCCTACCTGCCACGTCCCTCTTCCCACTGCTTAGATCATGGGTCTTTGACGATGTAATGGACTTGAAAACGATGCATTGGGAGCATGATCTGGAATTTAAGGGCTTAGAGTATGGGTATTGGTATAATCATGGTTATACGAATGGAATTGGAAAAATGTAGACGGTAGATGGGTTCGCAACCTACTTAGTGTTTATTACCTACGTACATATTGGGTTAATTCATTCATTTGATTGGATGAGAGCGTCGTTGTCGTGACTACTCAGGTCCCTATTGAGTGAGCTTCTAACTGAAAGAGATAGAGAATTTCACGTACGCACCTATCGCCTAGGTAAGACTCCATATACTGATTGACCTGTCATGTGATGCTCACAAGCAAAGGCAAATAGTCGAATTTCATGTTTCTTGAATTCAGTCTATTACCACCCCTCTATTTACCGATACACCTTTCTCACTTTATACATGTATACCATTCCATACCCCATACCAATACACATATCTTCTATGCTACCTCCCAACCATTCCGTCTACGAGTGCGAGCCCTCGCCAATGCAGTACGGGATAGGGTACGTCGTGCTATTGCACAGCCGAATCACACCCTGGACCCAGTTCAAGCTGCCGCTGTAGGTCTGGCTGGTGTACGTGTCGCTAGTAAAGGGGATCTTCTTGTCGGGGGCATCGACGCAGCCGCTGAGGAAGTTGCCCTGGACGCGGCGGACGAGGGGCTGGCTGACGACGACGCCAAACTGGCCGTCGGGCACGGAGTACTGGAAGGCCTGCGTCTCGGAGGAGGTCCAGGTCTCGGAGTAGGAGACGGAGAGCGAGAAGGAGAGGATGCTCTCGATGGAGACGCCTTCCGTGGCGCTCACGGATACCGAGTTCGAGAGCGAGTAGCCCGAGGAGAGGGTTACGGAGGCGCCGCCGCCTTGCGCGCTGACGACGGGGGACATCGCGACGTCCCAGTTGAGGAATTTGGTGTCGGAGGTCACTTGCACCTCGTCGGAGTTGCCGCAGCGGCGCTGGTTCTTGGATAAGGGTGTGGGAGAGCGGGTTGCTAGGTCCACCGCGGATGCGGGCTGCAGGTTGTTGCGGGCCATGATGTTGGCGTACTCTGCTTCCTTGACGATGGAGTAGGAGCCGTCTTCCGCGAGGATAACGACGTCATCGAAGTTTAGCTGCTGAGGTCGGGGTGCGGCGGACGCAGCGCTGACGACGGCGAGGAAGCTGGCGAGCTGGCGGAATTGCATATTGAATGAGAGACAGGCGTCGAAATAAGACTTTATGGCCTAAAAGAATGAAAGCTCTGTGGAAACGAGTGACTGAGCTGTGGCCTTGAAAGGTGAAGGTTAAGATTGTTGGGTCCGGTGAGGATGGTGAACAATTCTTTCTTTCCCTTTGACGCCGTCGCCGCTCCCGCTCTTTATACATCGCAAGTCGTCCCATGTGGAGAGATATCCCTATTCCGAATCTATCAGTCTGTGACGTCGAGTCTCAACATGGAAAGGGAGCACGATCCACATCCGCGCGGAAAGTACCGAGCTTTGGTCTGAACTAAGCTCGGTGTGTTTGGCTTTTCCAAGTTGTCGCATGAAGAGTTCGTCTCTTCTTCGAGGCTGAGTAGAGTACGGTCTTGGCTGGGCCCATAACACCTGTCCAGTGTTTCACAGAAAAAGTACCGCGATGCCCTATGAAGTTAATGGAGTTATGCAACGCTCGTGTTACAAGGGGCCGCGCTACACCAAGCATTGGCATCTTCAGATCTTCTAGAACTAAGTAAGATTATACTCCAAAGCTCGCATTATGCAAAATCCAAAACAGTGAGATGTTGGACCTTTGTCAGCTTCTAGAAACTCGGAAAATGCCTCTTTACACGCAAATTTGGCTGATAGACACATGGTCTTGGCACGGCATGGTTGAATATAGTGGCACATGTAGTGGGGAATAGTGGAGAAAAAGCCTCCTTATTGCGGTTTGACCCTTACCCCTAGTATGGCAAATGCCGTAGCCCTATGGGCCTAGCTGAGAATGGATGGGAGTGCAAGAGTCGCGAAGTTCAACGTAGATATAAAGCAAATCGTCTTCCTAGATGAGAACAGGAAGATAGGATCATCCACCATCCACCACACACTTCACACATTCGCTCGAGTCTCACCTCCAGTCGTTCTCTATCAACAGTCATTCGCTTTAATTTCAGATTAGTCTCTACTATCTTGCATATCACTCTCGACAAGATGCAGTTCTTCACCAGCCTTTACCTTTCCTTCGCCCTCCTCGCCGTTTCTGTGTATGTGGATCTTTAAAGCCCAATTTTCACACTGCATAGTACAACAATCGCTAACTAGAGTTAAATAGACGGGGAGATCTTCATCCTGACTGCGTCTGCAACAACGGCGGCACCTACAACTGGCGCATGACGACCGTTGCTTGCACTAAGTACAACGACGCGGGCTACCAATGGGGTGGCAGCACTTACGATACCCCTTCAGGACGAGTGAGAGCGCCCCTATGACCTGTTACCTAATTCAACAGGAGGCTAACTTTTGGTAGTGCGATGCGGCTAGCGGAGCTCAGATAGCAGGCAAAGAATGGGAAGCAGCCTGCAAGGCGATAGCAAGCTCAGGTTTCCAGTGCGTGGATGGTGTTGGCACCTGTTTCGCAAACCCAGACAGCGTCCGTGGAAGCTGTTCGAAATAAGTCCGGTGGGACATACCGTCGTCTTCGTCGATATAGCGGATGATAGTCGCAACTGGGTCGGAACTATCTCACCGAGTTGTCGGTGGATAATCCAAATGTGCATGCGGCCGACCTAGCCCAACACTGAAGCCGGAGAGGTACAAGCTAATGCACGTATGTACCCCCTTTTAAGTACCTATTGGAGACTTGGTGTTGGGAGAATATTAGAAAACCATCAATAGGAACTTGTAAATAGCATTTGAATATAGAGTATATCATGAATTATTTTACCTGGAACTGGCTTTGAGCTTACGAAGATACAATGTATGCTCCGAGAATGCATCAACTGCAAAGATCTTCATGAAAAAATCACGCTTGGTGATAGGATCCCTTCCGGAGTTCGGACATTACGAGTTGAAAAGCAAAAAATAACAACGTACCTCGGTAAGATGCTTCATCATCTCGCGCAATTATCGCACTAAGGGTGGTCGAACACCAGTGCTGACGTGGTCAGCCATGGCGCCTGTAGACAGTGACGAAAGGTATCTGCGCGATTGCCAGGAGAAGGGTATGCCGGTACCTCCTTTTGATCGATACATCTACGTATTATCTCCTCATGTGATCAAAAAACGGTTGTCATTAGGAGGGACTGGCTTTGATGGTTATACACCCGACTTTGCAACTCTGACGGCACGCGATGAAAATGAGATAAAGGCTCTTGAGTTAGTTCGAGAATTTACGAATATTTCCGTGCCACGAGTCCTGCACCAAGGGAAAGGGTTAGCGGCCTTGACGCCTTACGAGCAAATATGACGAAGATGATGGGAGGCTGCTAATACCGTTATCTAGGTTCAATGTATTCGAACGAATCCAAGGAGTGACGGTGAACGAGAAGGCGATCTGGGATCGCGTAAGTCCGCGTCAACGTGAAGCAATCCGACTCCA
Source organism: Rostrohypoxylon terebratum (assembly GCA_022497145.1). Taxonomy (NCBI): domain Eukaryota; kingdom Fungi; phylum Ascomycota; class Sordariomycetes; order Xylariales; family Hypoxylaceae; genus Rostrohypoxylon; species Rostrohypoxylon terebratum. Next base: position 122,767 of record MU385914.1, on the reverse strand, counting down.
GGTCCAAGGCTACATCAAGGAGCTGTCAGCCATCCCGAACCCGACCGGTGGAATCAGATCTCTTGTTCCATCAAGCGAGGTCTTCCATCTGCAGCTTCCAAATAGGGGCCCTTTCGCATCTACTAAGGAGTTCGTCTCGGCATATGGGGATCATGACGTCCTAGGTACTATCCCGGTTGACTGCCAGCCTGTATTCTCTCATCTAGACTGGGACTTATCTAACATTATCCTCCATCCGAATCTGGATGGTGTAGCTGGTGTGATTGATTGGGAACGAGCGTGCTTCTTCCCGGAAGGCGGTCGAAGTATTCACAAGATGTGCCATCAATGGGACGGCTGGGAGAAGCTGTTTGATGGCTTAAACTTTCCTTGCGTGTAAGCCTCGTGCTTAGCACCGCGCGATGCTCTTTGGGAATGATAAAATATCATTCAGAAGTGGCTTCATGGAATTTCGGAATAAATAGATACTGGGATACTATTTACTTCATGAATAGAATGGGCTCCAGTGCCTAAAGGTTTCCTTCCAGGGTTGAAGTGCTCGGCTCTAATTCTAGGTCTACCTTGAAATAGAATCTAGGCGGCAAGTAGTGTCAAGCCTTCCGTGAGATTTCGTAAGATAGGCAGCCACAGAACTGAGATTGGGCCATGGAGGAATTCCCTAGCAAGGCGTCCCTGCGGTAGATACCTAGTGTAGAGCCCCCTGTACAACAATAGAGTCTCTGTCTAGGTAGTAGGTTTGCATCGTGACAACTACCTCCAAGTCACAAGATTGAAGTCGTGCTGCTGGCAATCAGAGGTTCCACGGCTGCGTACTCTTTCAATTCCAACACACATTTATAGACTAGATACGAGACTGTAGTGATGCCGTCCTTTCAATACTACGTAGACCAGAAAGCTCCGGAGCTGGAAGTATTCCCTACCCCCACTCTATGGTATCGCATCCCGCCTCCAATTCAAGACGCCATCCTGCATACATGTCGTGAAACTATCTGATGTCAGTAACTTTACCAGATCATGACCAACAAATAGACGTACAAGAATGTCTCGGTCGTATGCATAGGTCGCATCCAATCCCTTCAAAATAACATGAAGGTGTACTTGGAGAGTTCATATCTGGTATTATTGCTCAATATTGTAGCCTTACGACTTTGGAGGTCACATTAAATAGCCACTGTCTTGATAGGCATGTGTTTCCAACCTGTTGCAAGCACTTTCTGTGTTGCACCTGGAATCCCGACGGATTCCGCAACTGTAGCCTCGACGATGGTGCCGATTGTGCCCCCCATACTGTAGGATGATCCTTTGCCGTCCAGAGATCTACAAGATTGTATTGGTCGGTGAATGTGACAGGGCTTGCAGATGAAGAAGTAAGTCGACGCCACAGCGGCCAGTTTCAATGGCTGTAGAATTTTTTTTTTGAAGAGAATTTGAGCTAGTATCTAGATCTCGTTGCTGGTAGTACGTAGTTGGGTTTGCCTGGGTTACCCAATAACTGAACGGAGTCTTGCAAGCGTGTACAGAGTATCCACACAACCCGATCTCGATCACGATGCCCCTTTTCAATGTCTCCATGCACTAAACTCTAATTCTTCATGAAAATCTATACTATATTCTTCCCCTGATTAGTGCTGCAAGTAATTAGGTAATCCACGAATAGAATTTTAAGCGAGATTGGAAGCACTGACCACAATGTGTTCTTACCATCAGCTCACTATGGAGACTGAGATTTGAAAATTTCAATAAGATCAGCAGTCAAAGCGCCAGCCTACCCCGTGAGAATTTGTCTAGGACCTCACAGGTCGCGATATGTCCCTTTTGCCTTTTCCCCATACCCGCTCTGTTTTCGTACATTCCTAGCAATCTACTACTACATAGTATGTAGGTATGTAAGCTGCTAGGCTCCTTGTCTCCTTGCATGTTAACGTCTCGGCTCACGGCAGAACTTAATCTGTCGATATCCGGTCCATGTTACCAGTGATTTGCGTATTGCGAATTTGACTAGGGCTACCAGGCTGTCTCCTTCGGTAAATTACCCAGGTCCTAGGTACTCATTGCCAGGCCCATAAGTTGTAGCCCAGCTGCCATTTTGAGGAAGCACCGGATTCTACTGGGGCATTGTATTGAGCTGAACGACTATCGAAAAAACTCTTTATGGCATATATTAACAAATCTTTCAACGAGGAAATCTACATGATTATCTTATTATGGTAGATATTTCCGCTCTAATTTAGTCTGCAAACGATCGTAGGGATCTACATATTCAGATACCATGCTTTCGGTGAGGACGAACGTCATTTATACGATCATTCGGCAACTATGTTAAGTCGAGCTCTTGGAGTTGTTCTAGAGAGGTAGGCGACCTCATGCTTGGTTCTTCACCTTTCCGTCTGTATTCTTGTTTCAAACAGCATCTGAGCCTCATGTATCGTTTATCCAAAACGTCTGGTCATTCTCTGCAGTGATAGAAGGCTCATACGTACGGCCCAAGAACTCTGCATCTGTCCCCTACCATGTTCCAAACACAAACCTTCTCCACCAATTCTGGCAAGAATCTACCCGAGAAGTCAAAACTCAAGATATCAACTTCCTACCAGGTATTCATGGTGACTAACTATTTGGAAGATGATAACCCATCTTGACACCGGTGTTTTCCGACGAGTGTTCGAGCCGACCTTGCGATACTGGTACAATGCCGTTGCATCGTTGCAGTTTTACATCGCATTTCCATATCGTCCCCTCGGGACACGTGCTAATAGAGATGAACTACAACGTCTTTAAAGAGTCGGTCTGCTGATCAGTGACGCTTAGTAGCATTCAGTGACATTCACAGTATGTAGCAGGGCAGGGAAAGCTTGACATACTGCACCTTGTAGCCGACAACTCTCTGGTAGCGATTCTCGGCACTGCCGCTTCGGGTTACTGCCGACTCCACGATGGTACCCTGCATCAACGGGACAACCCCCGGCTATGTCCCTGTCTAGTGCCAGAAGCCTGGACAGAACAAATTTTACACTATTATTCCCCGGCATATCAGGGGAATTTCGTGCTAACGCTAACCCCCACACGCTATTCGCATCCCCGATGCCTGCGAGTATTCGCAATGTGGAGTCCTGTATAGCATGATAATATTACTAGGTACACCAATGTATTTTCATCCTCGGCGATCCAGATATTTGGATCGTGTTGATTAGAGAATGGAAATAGCTAAGCGATGAAACCCATATAACGTGTCATAAGCAGTACAACTCTCCACTGTAGCTCCAGTGACCTTTACCTGATAGAGCTGATCTACCACTCGATCTTCCGGCGAACACAGTCGTTCTTAGCATAAGGCACAGTAGTGCTCGTTCTCGCTATCGGGATTGATGGGTCACGCGAAGCCGTTATGCATGCCCAGGTAGAAACATGTCGTAGATTTAAAAGCCAAGCTATATAATACCAACCTACCTAGGTCCTAAGCAAATCACGAATATTGTAATACTACCATAGCAAAGTAAGACAAGTCAGAGTCACATTGAGCCGTAAAACCTATACCTAAACTACGATTATCACCTACAAACCCCTTTATTCACAATGAAAGCTTACAAGTTAACCCAATGGGGCCAACCGGGCCAATATGTCGACGTGCCCAAGCCGACCCCAGGGCCGAACGACGTGCTCCTCCGCATGAAGGCCGCCGGGCTCTGCCGCTCCGACCTGGACATGGTCGACAGCAAGCCGGGCTCAGCGCCATACGCGAATTCGCTCGAGCCGGGCTACATCCTCGGGCACGAGAACGCGGGGTTCGTGGAGGAGCTGGGCAGCGACGTCCGAGACCTCAAGATCGGCGAGGCCGTCGTCGTGCACCACATGCGGCACTGTGGCAACTGCGAGTACTGCACCGACGGCGCGGAGCAGCACTGTGAGGCCTACAAGCGCAACGCCATCGGCACGACGCGCGGGTGCGGCATGGACGGCGGACTGGCTGAGTACCTGCTCGTCCCGCGCACGGAGGTCATCTCGATCGGCGACGGCGACCCCGTGCAATACGCTCCGCTCACCGACGCGGGCGTCACCGCGTACCATGCCATCCAGACGGCGATCCAACGCCTGAAGCCAGGCACCAGCGCGGCGTTGATCGGCATCGGCGGGCTCGGGTCCTACGGCGTGCAGTTCGTCAAGCTACTTAGCTCAGCGCGCACGTTTGCTATTGACAACATCCCCGAGCGTCTGCAGACGGCAAAGGACGTCGGCGCGGACGAAACGGTGCTGTTCTCCGGCAACGGCAGCGCGGCCGCGGAGCACATCCTCGCGAAGACGGGCGGTCGTGGCGTAGATGCTATCATCGACTTCGTGGGCACGGCGGACACGCTCAAGCTCGCGGCTAAGATCTCGCGGCCGCGGGGTCGCATCGTGCTTGTTGGTATGCAGGGCGGGACGCTGGAGGTGGGATGGGGGATGCTGGCTACGAGCTGCGAGTTTGCCATTAGTCTGGGCAGCACAAGACAGGACCTGCGGGAGGTATGCGATCTGGCGAGGAATGGCAAGCTGAGGATTGATATTGAGAAGTTTCAGTTCGATGAGCTGGATAAAGCGTATGAGGCGTTGAGGAACGGGACACTAAAGGGGAGGGCGGTTGTCGTATTCCCGTAGATAGGTACATGCTAGACGGTTAGGGGCTTGCTTGGGACTACTACCTCGGTGGCCGAAGATTTGCTTTTACTGCTATCATATGATGCCGAAAATATACAGTCTATTTGATATACAGACAGGTACATGACTGTGGCACTATTCTATGTATGGCAAAGTACAACTAGGTCCTACCTACCCGTCTTCCCATAAATGGCGTTCGTTCGACGATTATTACGAGCTTTGCTACAGTATGGTGGTATCGGGCGAGCTGATCCCACGGAGCGCTAAAGAGGTTCACCACATAGTCAGTCCTTAGGCGTTACTTAAGGACCAGTTTTAATATCCTAAACCCTTGTCCTGTTTCAGCTGCAAAATCGAGAATTGGAGGCGTTCTGGAAGTCTGCAGCAGAGTGGCAAAGCCGATAAATGGGATGATTATACATTACTATTATAGCCGATTTAGGTAAATGAGGCTGCTGAATACTACTTTACTATAACAAAAGAGACTAATTTTGGGGTTAATGATAGTTAGTTTTTCTTCTAATATGGATGCGGTCTAAGACTCTAAATTATAAGCTGGAGGTTTAGATACAAGGTTCCGAGGCAAAGAGATCTATGTGCAAAATTATATGCCAGGCACTGTATACAATTCTTCTAGCCTATTACAAGGATTACTGTGGGTTAACTTTTCCGGACTTTAGGGCTTAAGCCACTCCCTCGGAAGTCTTCGTGCTTTGCTTTGTTTCGGTAACCGCCTCTTCGTCTTTCGTGGGGGTACGGTCGACCAATGATAGGATGTCCTTGTCCGCATCGTTCTTGTGGTAAAGTTGTCGGCTGACGTGGTCTGTTAGGTGGCTGTCGAAGTCACGAATGCAGAGAGCCGCCAGTAGAGACACAAGACCCAAAGCTAGACCGGTGTAATAAGGATATGTGTATGCGGCGGCATATGCTTGAGCAATACTTTGCGATGCAACTGCGAGAATGCTATCATCCATACCAGGCACAGCGCGTAGAGCATCCTCAGTTCCGACGGAGACTGCCGAAAGAAGGGCGGCTACAGAAGACGAAGGTAAACCGGCAGAAGTAACGGCGGGAACGACGATCGATGTCAATTTCTCGGGAAGTTTATTTGCAATCTCAGCAGTAAAAACTGCGGTAAAGATAGATCCGATAACACTACGCATCGCAGAAACGACAGCTGATTTTGTTAGTATAGTTTTCCCCGCATATTAACAGGATTAGAACATACCAAAGGCGACACCAAGGTCCATATCGGAAGCGACGTATTGGACCATAAGCATAGTGACGACTTCACCCCATCCTACGGGAATCGTAGCAAGGAACGAGAAAGCAGCAGCCTGGCTTTGCTCAGTTGGGTCGATCGAGGCCATAGCTCCGATGAAAGCAGACATCCAGGCACATCCGATAATAAGTTGCCAGCGGATATGCTTAATGATATGGAACAGAGAACCGACAAATACGATACCAGCCCAAGCACCGAAAGCGACAGTCGTAGTAAGCCAAGCCGTCGTCTCCCAATCGCTGTTTCCGAAAACTCTCGTGACTTGCGAAGGCCATGTGATCTGTAGCGCGACGTTGAGGCAACCGGTGACAGCTGAGATGACAACAATAGGGGTAAATCCTGTCAGGTCCTTGAAGAAGTGCATCGGGATGATGGGACGCTCTGCCCCACCAAATACTTCATAGAGGATAAAGGCGACAAGGCACACGAATCCCGGAATGAGAAGACCAAGAATTGTCGCGGAATCCCAAGCCAATGGCTGGCCGCCCCAAGAAACACCGAGGAGGAATAGTGCCAGACCAGCGACGAGAAGGAATACTCCGATGAAGTCAATCTTCTTGATTTCGTCGATGGTCTTCATCTCCTTTCCGTGCATCTGGGTGAAAGACGGCGGGAAGTAGAAGAGGTAGAATAAAAGGGTGCCAGGAACCATGAAGATGATGTAGATGATGAAGATCCATCTCCAAGTAGTCTGAAGCACAATTCTCTGGCCAAGGTAGGCGCCGAATCCAGTGGCGATGACATTGGGGATGACGACCAAGACGGTAGCTAGATACTTGGTCTTATTGGTAGCAAGCTCGCCGGTGAGGAGAGGGTAAGAGGCCGGGGGACCAGAGGCAAGACCGAGCAACACATTGGCGCCTATCAAGACGTCCATGTTCTTCGCCGTGCACGCGACGATCCCGCCGACTATTCCGAGGAGGTTAGCGCCGATAGCCAACCATCGGCGACCGAAGCGATCCGATAGTCGGCCAAAGAGGAGGATGCTGATGCAGTCGCAGACGGCCCAGACGATAGAGAACAGACTTGCATTTGCGCTTGGGCCGATATCCCGGTTGATAGCGGTGATCACAGCGGCGCCGACTGAGAAAGCCCAGTAGGTACCTAGGAGACTGAATCCTATGCCACCAAACGTGCCAATGACTCGAGTGCTAGAGTAGTATCCTGGGGGCAGCTGTTTCGAGTCGGCAGCCAGCGCCTCAGAACGAAGCTGGTCGCCATCTTCTTTGATGCGCGTTTGAGCGATTGCTGACCCCACGGTTTCCGGCATGGTGAGAATTAGTAACGACAACCATATAAAAGATGCAAGATGACCCAAAAATGAAAGAGAGTGAACTTCGAGCACAGAATAAAGAGGCGAGAAATACCAACGTTGGCGTTCACGGCCCTTTTCTGGGAGCCTTGATAGTGGAACAGCCAACTAGCCTGAGATCAAGAATCCAAAGGAGCTTTCCAAATACAGCGACATACCCTCAAGCATCGCATGGTCGACCCAGTTCCTTGGGCAATAATGAGGGGAAGGCATCCCAGATAGGTATTGACGGGGCATCGATACATACTAATAAGTTTATTATACTGTCTATCAACATGTATATTCTCGTTAGCACGCGGTGTTTATTACCTTGAGTGGAACCAAGATGCAACCCCCTTATTCTGCCAACCTAGAGTAAAACGCGAACACCTTGCATCTAACAGCATGATGTGCTATACCAACTAGGGTATATATCGTCCATTATCTAATTTAAGACCAGAGCCCGCAAGGTCCAGGACGTAAACCATAACGAATACGATCGGCTCATCTAGCATTGCACGAACCATACCTGGGTATACGTACTACCTAGGTAGAGAGAGATGTGGAACAATACGGAGCATATGGGTCAAATGGGATCTTTATTCAGCGAAGCAAAAAACTGCAAGGGGGGCTGGGAGAACTGGGGAAAAAACGCAATCTTACGCCAGCTGGAGGGATAGTCCGGTTCAGTACTCAAAGCGTCTTTGCGCGGGAGAAACTGGGAAAGTCTGTTGGAAACTGGCCGACTGGGTAATAATAGAGCAATTCTTGTGGCCCAGTGGCTCGTGCGAACCCAGATTGGAGCTGATGGAACTGATGGAGCGATGGAGCCTTTCAATTTCCAAGAGATTTCCGAGCCTATCTTCCAACACGCCTTAAATATCGAACGTCTTGTGGATCGTCAACTATTACGCCAATACTCCGATCATCGAACGTAAAATTCCGTTCATGGTCTGACCAATGATGGGGTTGGTAGATTCGTCGCCCAGGTTTGCCGTGTATGGTGAGTGGCATAATTGCCGCTGGAAATGTTTTGAAATATGAACCGAGCCAAGCGTTTTCGGTCACAAAAAAGTATAGCAGGTATTGGAGCTAATGTGCAAATTACTTCAGGGGGTGGACCTGTTGATTTAGATTTTAGAGAGACGGGCCGAGGTGGCTGACGATGCACGATGGTTGTTCAAACATGCCTTGCAGGCCTCTTTCTATGCGTTCGAAAAGTATGTGACATGAGTTGCCTAGGTAGGGAGTGGATTAGTTGACATTAGTACCCGGTCTAGGTATATACCTGTACTTGCTATAACCGGGGTTAGTTCTACATTTTTAAGGTTATTAACTGCAGTATGGATGCGGTATGGATTCATTTATAGACCAATCAGAGGAGGTTGATGGTTGCAAGTAGCTACGTAGGTACTACGTAGTATAAGGCGATGTATGTGCTTTTTATACATGAATAAAAACCAACTTATATCCAACCATGTCCGGCGTGATAGGGATCGATGACGCACATATCATAATATTCAATCTATGCCTGTTAGATTTTGACCTGTCATCTCTCCTCTCGTCGTCGAACACTTTCAAGAAAGTTGTGAGACTTCCAAGTTGTTTCGCCATCACCAATATTGTCTATCTTCGCTTAGTGCGGCACTTACGCCGGGGAGAGATGGGAGCTAGTGAGGCTCTCCTGTCTTCTGCCAATACGAACGGGCGGACCATGTCCTGTGGACTTTTAGGATCCGGACCCCAGAAAAGAGCATCAGCAACTTCGCGGTCCTAGCGTCGTACGGACCATACCCGCTGCAGGGTGTGCCGGTCGACAGTACCCTAGCCCATTTTCGATGCCGGGGGTTTGCATGGTGTACAATGGACATGACTACGCCTTTGAGCTGAATACCAGAGTAACAGATTTGTTCTTCGCGAAACCTTTTCCTTTTCGATATGCGAAATGGAGCAAAACTACGAGATTCGAACCCCTGATCTTGCTTCCGTTGATCGACAACAATTAGAAGTCGCTTAGGTAACACCACACGTTGTAACTGCGTAAAAAACTCTGTCCCTGTCTACGAATGTAGACGTATCTCTATATAATAAATGAGTTACCAAACCGCTTTGCGGCCGCCTACCAGAGAGCGATCTTCCACTAGCCGCTGAGACACCGTCACCAACCTGCGTGGCTAGCTTCCACTTCGGAGAATTTTCCACGAGAAATCCAATATGCCAACTCAGCAGGATGTGAACATCGAGTCGTACACCGAGTATGCACTCGGCATGACAATATTCCTTACTCGACTTATCACCAGACTATTGTTTGTGGGATTCCGAGGGTTGTACTGGGACGATCTTTTCACTTGTGTTGCTATCGTATGTTACAACTTCCTGCTTCATCGTCGAAATGGAATTCAGGAGAAGGGGTGGCTAACGGGTATGGTTATTACAGGCTTTCTGGACAACGGATTTGGTTATCTTACAACAGATCGGTATTTACGGAAGCAGTGTTGGGCAGACGTTCGAGACAGCAGCGCTACTCGACGATGCCAAAGTAGAGAGTTTTAGAATCGGCGACAAGCTTACCTTCGCTTCTTGGAATTGCTACATCTGCCTGATCTGGTCGATGAAGGCTGTTGTCCTGTTTTACTATGATCGTCTTGTAAGTTTTGATAAACTCCTATATTTCTTCGAGGAGAACGCTAACAACCTCTAGACAATGAATCTCTGGCAGAACAAACTCGCCAGAGTTGTTCGAATTTTGACCATAATAACTTTCACTGTTGCTATCTTATTTCAATATACCCTTTGTACACCCATCGAATTAGCATGGCAAGTTAAGCCTTACCCAGGAGGTTAGTAAAGTCCAAATACCTAAATCGGAGCTACCAGTGCCGGCGTCTAACGATCCGTAACAGACAAATGTGTTTTCCGCAGAGAGAACTACATCGTGTACCCAATTCTCAGTATCCTGTAAGTTTATTCGTCTTACTCAGATGGGGATTTTTATCGGAGAAAAACATAAATCTAACATGAATTCACTGTAGCTCCGATTTAGGCATTATGGCTATTCCACTACCTTTGCTATGGCATGTCAAGATTCCTATTTGGCGCAAAATAATTCTCGGTTTCCTTTTCGGATCTGGTATCTTCATCATCATCGCCACCCTTCTCCGAACGGTCTACTCCCTCCGGTCTCTCCTCGATCTCCTTGTCGCCACCCAGTGGGCCACTCGCGAATATCTAGTCACCGCCTTCGTCGTCTCCGCACCAGCTATCAAGCCACTCTTTAGCAAGCGTCTTTGGGGTATGAAGGGGTCGACGATTACAGGATCCGGGGATCGTTATGGATCTGGCGGATCTGCGCTACGTTCTACAAAGGGATCCAAGGGGGTCAGTCATTCCGTCTCAGTTGAAAGCCAGAGCAATGCCGCAAACGCGGGAACTTCATCTGGTGGGAAGGCATTCGAGATGCCCACCCGAGGATGGCCCGGCAGGAAGGGAAGCAACGGCAAGATACGATTACCAAGCGAAGCGAGCCAGGAACACTTTGTAAATTATTCGGACGAGGAAGCGGGAATACACGTGACGGAGACAATTACGGTTTCGAGTGAGGAACGGGAAAAGGCAGCAAAATAAAAGGAGGTTGTCTGGGTACCAGGGGGGCGGATCATATGTTGAAGCTCTAACCGAGAATGCTTCATGGTCTGAGTTGAGCTCGGCTGGTTGGCGGAGGCATGCCTAGAGCTCGCAGAGTATGTCATTACCTGTGTAAACTTCCTAAAAGCCGCTTCTGTATAATACAATTAAACATACCTACATATTAATTCTATCATAGGTAACAGGTTACTCAAGCAGCTAGTTCTGCTAATGTCATAGGTACCTAATCAGCCTTCTTTACCGATCGCCATGGGTGTTAATCAGGCTTTGTTATTAGGCATCTGATAGACCGCTTTGACCCTATTATATGGAGTACCTACTAACCTAGTGAATGTTTGTTAGCGGAAGACCGCGGAAGGCTGTGCCGTATGGGAGATTAAGACTCAAATATGATGTCCAAGTGGAGAAGTCCTACTAGTGCGAGCCTCAAGGAGGAAGCTGTGAGAAACAGCAAGGAACAAGGGAGTTTTGAGATATTATCAAGTAGCCAAGTCTACCTATGTAATAGCCTATTATGCATGGTATAGTCTGTCTAGGTATGTCTAAAAGTAGACTTGTTTAGGATCTAGGTTAGGATAGTGATTTCAAGTTGGCCAAAGCCCATTGAGGCTTTATGTTATTGATATAAACTTATTTGAGTTTGCGATATTGTATATCTGGGTTATGTACCTACCTATGATTGGATATTGTAGTAATTCACGTTATACTTGCTTACTACCTGAAATACCTATGTAAGTCTAGATCTAGGCGACTTAATGCTGCTGTCTATAATAACTCTCGACAATAGCCCCCGTGTTATTCTCCAAGTCTAGGCGCCTTTCGTAAGATATAGGTTTTCCTTGTGTCGCCGAAGCAGTGGAGTGCAATTTTCGCCTCGCCTAGAACTACATGAAACAGCTGCCCAAGGCAGCTCATAAATCATGTAGGTATCAATGCTTTCCGTGACCTTGCGTAAACTCTCCTGCATGAACTTCACACCAGGTTATCCCATAAACGTGCTATTAACATCCATGATGCGAAATCAAAGTTTCTTCCTATATATGCCCAGGTGCCAATCAGTGAATTGACAAGTAGCGTGGGTACCCAAAAAGTTTCTTCGTTACGCACCGATGATACTTTCACGCCCACAATAAGTGAGGCGTATAGACTAGGTAGATTTCATGGTATAATCCTGGTAGCTGAGGGTATGTCGACGTACCCTTATCCACAGGCGCCTCTAGACGCAAGACTAGCCAGTATCTTACCCATATCCTTACAGACCGGAAGAACATCCCCGCAGAGTATCTAACACAATCCTAGGTTCTATCAGAAACTCTATCTTTGCGTTCTTATTTTTTGGGTTCTCATGTTGAATTCGAGTTTCCGCCCTCGAAGGTTGGAAAACGTATACCCCAGGGATAGGGATAGGGATAGGGATAGGGTTGGGGAAAGGGTTGGGGAAAGGGTTAGGGTTAGGGTTATCCCAAGACCGTCTTGCGTTACACAAGTATATCCTACCACAAGAGGGTTACTTAATAGTAGCTACTACGCAAAAGTTGTTGTTGGTGAGTTTAGGAGTTTAGTAGGTTAGATGAGAGCAGCTTAGCCTTTACTATGCAAAGGCTACCTATAGCAGATCACTCAAGTGGCTGATGGATAACATAGAGTTAGCAAATTAGCAGCTGAGGAGTAAAGAAGCAGCTCCTCTCGACTATATATAGAGGAGGAACACTCCTTTAGATCTTAGAAGTCAGCGTTATCACAAGGTACTTATTCTTCCGAATTCCTTACCTAGCAGCTATTCGGCAACTTTCCTGCATTCACTTCGCATGTGACTTGTTCGGGCATCGTACATAGAACCATAAATTTTAAGAACCCTCTATTACTGTGATTACTTCATCTGTAGATGTAAGCTGAGTATCATAGAAGGCTAAGATAGGTAAAAGTATATAATAAGTTATTTGTTTACGAGGTGTGAGTAGATTATTCGTAGTTTTACCCGAGCTCATCTTGGTGAAGCATTGAACATAGGGCGTTCATTCTAACAGAATCAACACCATTGCCTCAAAAACCTTACATTATGTAGATATCCTATACTAAGCATGGGCTTTTGGTAGAGGATCTGGTGCTGCATAAGTTATTTTACCTCACCGTATACACTCATAATATTTGCATGCGGTGGTTATGAGATCAAAGCCTCACGCCAAACCACCTGACTCTTTAGACATTGTGACCTTTATGTCTAGGTAGGCTTATGTTTACTGTATCAAGTTGGAAGCTAATAAGAAGCGGTGATTTCGCAAGAAACTTCTGAGATTGATGTCTCCTTACTAACTTAGGTTACGTGATCTTTTTTCTCCGTGGATGAATATGGTGTCTTCATTCCTTGATTGAGGTTTGAAGATTATTACGCACATAGATACCTACCTACCTAGGTCGATATGATATGCCGGGTTGGGTAGCCCTCGACTACTCATATGTCTACGTATATGATGGCAGCAAGCGAAATTGGCCTGAGATATTGATATTCTCTTCAATGATGTAACTGTTTATATTGGATACTGCGTGGATAAACCATGTTTTACTACAAAAGACTACAGTGTTGAAGATTGTGGTTTGCTGTACGTAAGTATCCAAGTTGTATTGACATAATATATTGGACAGTTTCAATCAAGCCAGATCACACGAATCACGACTCAGTCGACGAGCATATTATAGACTAGAGCGAAGAGTGCCTATGCTAGTGTGATGTACCGCCCACCAAGAGTTTGTCAAGGACCCCAATAATGAGATTATATATTAAGACCGAGTCGAAAGCAGGAGAATTCTTGTTAGGTATTTCATAGCAGTTAGCAGTCGAAGGTCTTCCCGAGGGGGATCGAAGATCGGCCCAGAAGGATATTGATTTATGGACTTGGAACCTGTTGGCGTCTAGCCCCCGAGAGAAGAGGCAAAAGAAGGTTTACGTATATCAACTACCTACTGAAGAGATCGGCGTGTGGTAAATCGGCCAAAGGAAAGCTCGCGGATGTATACTGCGTTCCTTGGGAAGAGGTAGTTTAGAGCTTAACGTTGTTAGTTCCTAGTTCTCTCTGCGCCATGATGTAGGCCTATACTTTCAGCATTCTTAAGAGACATATTGATCATAGTTGCAATATTGCACGCCTCTCAAGTGGTCTAAGTCCACCTAACTACTAGGAAAGTTAGATACCTACCTACCGTTCACGGCAAAACTGCAGGTCTTATGCCAGTATTTTGATGAATTTAGTACTAGGTTAGGTAAGTGTAGTGATATTCTTGCTGTGAAATGGTCAACAATTATCTGATAATACCTACCTAGCTGGTAACCGGGCATTTACTAACCTAGATATATGGGTACCTAGTAAGCATAGCCCATGTCTGCCTAAGTAGATTCAGCCTGTCTCTGTAGAGATTTGTCAGGCGACGACAAGAACTAGGCATTTGGGGTAACACAAAACTCCTAGAGCAAAGTTGACCTGGGGCAGGATATAAGCCATCACTCCTCCAACGATACAATAATATGCACTTAAAAGCCAGGAAACATTCATGGAAAAAGACCTAACTATGGAACTGGGTACACCGAAGAGATAGGTGATACGCAGTCACATTTTATGCGATATATATTGGTTGAATGAGACGTTGAGTGTACACCCAAGGTGAAAGGCTGTAGTAGGGTGTGTGACTCGTCTGTCGTTTCTGACTATTTATCTCACTCACCATGAGTAACAACATGTGCGTGGCGTGTGTGAGACAGAACAATACCCATGACCCGGCTGGATTCACCTCGCATCTAGTTATCAGTCTACTAGCCTAACTTGATGTCTTTATACTTACACAAGAGGTAAGAAGAGAGACGTGACTTTGTCAACTAGTGGGAACTTGAGTTCCTCGGCCCATTCTCAACTAGTCGCAATTGAAACCAGCTCTTGGATTATGTAGACCTCAAGGTGTTCGGTCGAAGATGTAGAGGCAATTGACGGCCATGACTTGAAGTAGGATTTTTCTAGCAGATTACTTGACCTACCGTATTTTCAATAGATACTCGATCATCGACATGCGCGGACAAGATGATTATAGGTACTTTGGCGAGTGTTGTTTCCGGACTTATTGTTTAGTAAACTCTCCCGTATCATGATTCTCCGTGTAGGGGAACTTTGTAGAGATTCGAATTGAAGGGATCCTATGGGCTGAATGCCGACAATTCCATGTCAATTGGGCAAAGCCCTCGTAGTCTCAGAAGTTGTCCAAGGGACGCCGTGCGTAGGTGGCTGAATCTGGGTGTAAAATGTTGAGTTGTGAAACGCATGCATGGTAAATTTATAAAAGTCTTGGCGCGAGATGCGTGGTTTGGGGTCCGGATAGTGGGCAAGCACGTAGAATCCTGAATAAATATGATTTTTCTTCGTCTTCATTTAGGGTATCGAATATCCCGAGGTATTCCGGCTTGAGGGATGCGATGATCTGACTTATGGAAGATGCTACTAAATCACGGAAAGTAGGTGAGTGGTTGACGATCGTTACAAAGCTAAAGACTTATGTAGAGGGAGAAGCAGAAGCAGTTCTTATCGGACTATAGCGTCGGGCATCTTTTGAATACCGGCATTCCACCAAGCAGCTACCCGCCTTGATCGAGGGGATCCGGATTAGCTAATCCGATCAACTACGTATTCGTATTGGTTCAGCCAACGACGCCTCCTATGCCTTTAAGCTTAAACAGTCGAAAATCATTCAGATCGGCAAGCCTCTAGTTCTCGAATATGTCATCTGCATATATTAGCTGCATATATTAATTTCACGGTTCATATATATCAGCCACTTGCCTAATAGCTGCTGCAATAATTGGGGAATATTTTTGTTTCTTTTTGATACCATCTAGGAATAGCTTATGTCGTCATAGCAGCTCTTAAAACAGTTGCAATGGCTGCCTGTGGTCGTGTTCGCTTTGGAATTGCGTGTTCCTGATCTCAGCCACAAATGTAGCTGAGAATTACAGGTGTTAATAGGATAAAAAGGGGCTAGCTGCTGACGTACATGATCCGGATAACAGGGTATTAAAAGGTAAATCATTTGTTTATCGAGGCTTACCTAATTGTTTGTGGTGAGATATGGCGAAGTTAGCGGTCACATGAATGCGTCTTCTAACCTTTATTAGCTCCAGTTGGCTGCTTGGGTCATGTTGAGTTTGGCTGGTCTAGGCTAGTGAGGGCAACTGTTGCACAGCCGAAACAGATTTAGCGCGCCCCCTTAGGAACCTTACCTAGAGTAGTAGCCTTTAGCAGCATCCTTTGGGCAGGCAGTGGCAGGCTCGTATGTAGGTACGTACCCTCCACTAAAAACCTACCTAAAATCTGCTTAGAATGAAAACTTCCAGCGTTGCCAGACAACCAAAGCACCAAAGTAGACCCTACACCCAGACACCCAGACACCCTAGGCATAACCTTGGAACCAAGCGTCTCGGATACGACTTTAACCTTCGCAACCATTTCCTGAACTTCCGACCTCCCTCCAACCTCTTTCTGATTCTCCCATTCTCAAACTTCATCAACCTTCGCCACTCGAATACCATCAACTAAAAATCCCAATCTGCATCATCGTCGCGACATTACCTCAGTCCGTATTGCATTTATTCCCCGCCGCTTCCGACCACTCTCGCTTCTTCCGCCGATAAAAAAAACAACAAACCCGACCGTCGGTCATCACCTACCAAAATGTCGAACCAGGAAGCTCCCTACGACCCCTACATTCCCAGCGGCCAGTCCGCACCCCAACAGGGCGGAAATGCTCGAACGCAGGCCTTGCAAGCAGTAAGTTGATTATTCTCGACGAAATGTGATTTTCGATGTTTCCCTTCTTGGATCACGAGATTTCGATGGCCTACGTAATAACCGACCGCCCGACCGCGCCCTTGTTCCACGTTCAACGATAGGGTGTCATCCGCCCTCAGCGAAACCTATCATCAATATCCAGAGTGATCAACATCGATAGTTGAGCATCGATATCTCAACAATGAACACACATTAGGAAATTAGGGAATTGAAAGAGACGATGCGCAGAGACCCACGGTAGATGACGGTAATCTTAGGAGCCAGGTTTCATTTGGTGGCTGGTATCGCCTCAACATCGTAGGATTCGACATCGCATTTAACACTAGACATTCCTGTTCGTCATTTACGAGTTTCGCGACAATACGAATATTACAGGCTACGATACCGTGATTTGGGAAGGAAACAACGTGATTTGTTACATCAGTCACTAGAACAAAGAAACTAACGATGTGGCCTCTTAGCAAATCGACGACACCGTAGGTGTCATGCGAGAAAACATCAACAAGGTCTCTCAACGTGGCGAGCGTCTCGACAACCTGCAAGATAAGACCGACAACCTGGCCGTCTCCGCCCAGGGCTTCCGTCGCGGTGCCAACAGAGTTCGCAAGCAGATGTGGTGGAAGGACATGAAGATGAGGGCCTGCCTGATCGGCGGCATCATCGTCCTAATTCTTGTCATTGTCGTTCCCTCAGGTAAGTCTCATATCACATGATGTCACCAACCTAGATTCAAGTCCAAACCATGATCTCTAACCTATAAATTAGTCCTTGCAAGCCAAGGCAAGGTGTAAACCACTCCAACCTGTACCACCACGGGTACATCAAGTTACGAATGGCTAGCATACGACTTGATGTGGGTTAATGACGAGGAGTTGAAATTTTCTCGCAGGCTACGAGCAAGCAACCAACCACACGCGAATCCCCCTCTCAAACTCCACCAACACGGGAAGGGATTCGCAAAGCACAGAGAGGAGTTTGTCTTTGATTTGACCGGTCTTTTCTTTTTGGCTTTTGCTAACGGAGAGAGAACGAAACGAAACGTTTGCGCAACATGAAGGGGGGGGCCTTGGGATACCGCCGATTTGTTCATTTCCCCCCGGAAAACCCAACGCCGCAAGTTGCGGGGCTCGGGACCGGTGGGAGGATAACCGAAACTTGTATGTATGATGGCGAGGCGTTTTTCGACTAATTAAAGAGATATTTTACGACCCTGAATACTAATACCCCTTGACGTGCCGGATAATTGCTCTCTCCTCCTATCACTGTGATTCTATGTCCACTAACTCAATGCACTGTGGTGAATGTTCATCTTAGAGGTTGATCTTGTGAAATGACGATGAGTAGTTGCTACGTGATACCGGTGTGTATATCTCTAATTGACATCGGGAGGAACCCGATATGTTACGATACACTGCTTGCTCCTGATCCTGGGAAGCCGCATTTTATGTCGAACTAGATCTTAGGAAGAGTATACCTAGATATGAGTGTTCGAGACAATTCTCTGTTTGATAGACGTGACTACGTCATATAGGGAAGTGATAGGCATCGCACATTTTCGCGTTTCACCAACTTACATTCTGTGATTTAAGGTGCCTGGAAACGGCATGTATTTCATTACCTTTATTTGTTGGATTCAATTTGTGTTCCTTCAATGCTTAGATACCTATCAATGCATTGCGGAATTGGATTATAAACAAGAATTGTTCAGGGGCAAGCATACTTGGTGTGTAACGCCGTCATCTTTCCCCACGCGTGGTGTATGCTCTCGCGCATGCGCGATGTACCTTAGAGGGGAAGACGTAGGTGAGACGAGATGAGGTGAGGATGAAGATTCATGGTTGGCGGATAGGAGACTTAAGGCAGAATTATTAGGTATGGTTTCTTCGTCTCTTTAGGGCGTTGTTCGTGGCTAAGGTCTAGATTATACCTTGTTGGTGAGCCCATGAAATAATGATGTCTTTTTGACGAAGTGGTGGCACACATGCAGGCTCTCCCAAAATGGTTGACTTGTTGAGGTCACCTATCACGATACAATGAGTTATCTCACTTAACGGAAGAGGGCTCTTGTTTATACACCGGTATTTCAGCATGGCCTCGTGGAAACTTGCGATTTTCTCTGGGCGCATTAGGTGT
This sequence comes from Rostrohypoxylon terebratum, assembly GCA_022497145.1. Lineage (NCBI taxonomy): Eukaryota > Fungi > Ascomycota > Sordariomycetes > Xylariales > Hypoxylaceae > Rostrohypoxylon > Rostrohypoxylon terebratum. Next base: position 103,959 of record MU385914.1, on the reverse strand, counting down.
AAAGTGATAGATTACTTATCGAATTTTATCAGCTTTGAGTGCTCTTCATAGGTGGCTGGAGGTGCTGAGGCTTGCTTCCGGGGAAGCACAGCAGGCCTTAATTCAATTCAAGTTGAAGACCTTGGGTATAGAAGGAAGCTGTTAATAGTAACACCTCGGAGAAATCTCGAGAAATGTCAACCTGCTATCATATATGTTAGCTCAAAGCATGTCATGAAGGAATCGGTGTAGGGTCTAGATGCGATCCGTTTCCTATGAAAAGCACGGATTCAAATCTCCTCGGCATCTATGGAGTCACCAATATAGCCGACTTGCATGATTATCAGCGAGCCTACTTGTATGGATGTGAGATTAAATATGGTCTCTTGTGAAAGGTTATGCCACGCAAGGCGTTGTTGAAATATAGGCGTGACGGCTGCTAAATAGTCCTGAGACACCGATCGTAATGGGTCTAGGCTTTGCGAATAAGAGCTGATAATTGGCATCCTTGCGCGCCAAATTATCATGCCGAGGTATTGACTTCAGGGGCTGGTAAAAACACGTGATGGCGATCAAGAATTCTTTGCATTCAGAGTTGACGATCAAAAGGAAATTGTTGAGGAACTTTGGAATTTCGAGACGTGGGAGAACAGGCAGATGTTCGTCGGTATGCCAAAACAAAGCTGAGGATAGAAAGTGAGTGGGAGGCCTTAGGGGTAGATACGCAACGTCGAGGTCGTATGACAGTAGAAATTTGCACTTGTCCGGCCACATTGCGGTAATACCCAAATTCCCGACTATGCAACATTTGGAGAAGATTGGTTAGTTGGAGAGGAAAGGGACGTCAATTTTGGTATATTTGACTCCTCTCTGTATATCGTAGTAGTCGGGACCCGAGATGGTCTCATATTCACATCTGACGGAGCGGGTATAAATACAGGCCTGTGACTTTCGCAACTTTCGGCTGGCGCTACACCGGAGGGAGACTAATCCGGCTGCATGAGCACTGCCTCTCCCTCTAAGGTCGGCAAGTGGATTAGAAAGTGGCCTCGAGCGTTCGCGAGATTTACGAGGATGTTGAGGATGTTGAGGATATAAGAGGGAATTTTCTGCTAGCTCGGCTAGTGTCCATAATTCTATCAAGGACCCTGAGGGCTTTGAGGTCCTGTTCCTGTCTTGCTAAATTATTGATTATTGATAGCTCCCACACACTAAAGCATCCATAGCCTCGATCACGATCACGAAGGTGCCTGGTGAGGTGTTTCCGGATTACCGTAATAGGAATCTAAGCTTGCCGATTTTTTTCTGATGGTACGTCAATTTAGGTTGAATGCTCAGGTCCTGTCCTACTCGGCATCTCAATGACTGGCGGCAATCTCGAAGGAGGAGTTGCGTGCAGAATCTAGTCAACGTGGTTCGAGAAGCCGTTCCTGGTGTATGATACGCATGCGATAGGCATCTGATAGGTTGGTGCTGGTAGGATATCGTATCCTTGGCTGCGCCAGGTACCATAACGAAGCTTTTATGATCTGCTGCAGCTTGAAGCTTGAGGCCCTGAGTAAATGTGCCAAGCTTGATGAATGGTATGTCGATGTGACAATTTGACCTGGTTGGGGCCGTTGGGGAGGTTAAGGCAATATCTCAAAGGCAAATATCTTCTTCTAACCGGAAGCGGCTATTTGTGTATCGTAACACATACATAGTATGGAGTATAATATGGATGTACTTCAATGTTGTGAACTGCATGTGACTCTTATTTCGAATTATGGGTACGGAGCTTAACGTGAATAATAGTATTAAACTTCTCTTATTTCCTTTATGAAATGACGTGATATGTATAATATGCCTAGCTGGAAATTAAAATAGAAAGACCAGAACACTTAAGTCTTAAGTCTTAGGGTCTTTTTTGAAATATTAGGTAACTGCCTCCTACCTATTTAGTGACTAGTAACTTGCCACTTCTAGGTTATAAATGCTTAGTTTCTCCAATAATTCAATAATCAGGAAGGTTTATACAATAACAAGGGTTAAGATAATCGGGTCTCCAGATCTCAATTGGAAAGGACTGCGATTTTCGGCGTCCCAAGGATAATTTTTTTTTTTCGTGGTCATATCGAAGTTCTCCAGGATAAGGACTATCGCGGCGATTTGATTGCCCCTCCTCATAAACTCCTAACAATGTGAACATCGACGACGTTTACTATTAGCAAAATAACATATCACTTTCCTAGTCAATTCAGGTAATTAAGTTCGGATAGTTCAATTGGTTCGCCTACATAGATACTTGTACCCTGTGCATCGCTTTATTATTCCTTTGCCGAAGTTGGAGGTGTATGTATAAGACTATAAGTACTCCTTGCTAACTCTCTCGAATTTCAACTCTAGCTCTCCTCTCCTTTTTTTTCCCTCTCCCTTCCTAGGAACTTCGAAGCTTCGCCCGAGGCAGCTCGAATCCTCGTCGCGATACCACGGCTTATACAGCCGTGGGGACATCAATTGAACGCATAAACCTTTTGTTACCCGCTATCCGCTATCCGCTATCCTCTATTTCGTCCGACTGGAATAGAACACCATGTTGTCAGTGCGCGCAGTACGGGCTGCTGTCCGAGCTGGCTCCCGCCGAGTCTCTCCTCGAGTGGCACGTTCGTCTCTAGCGATTGCCACAAACCCACTTCGAACCTCTCGAGCTTCCTATTCCTCGTCCACGAGAGCCTACGACTCCACCACCCGTGCTGCCGTTATCCAAGTCTTGAATAATGTCGGTTCGAAGAGGGAGGTGCAACAATACCTCTCTCACTTCTCCTCCGTCTCTTCCCAGCAATTCGCCGTCATCAAGGTCGGCGGCGCTATCTTGACCGACTACCTAGACGAGCTTTGCTCTTCGTTGTCGTTCCTATACCATGTTGGCCTATACCCTATCATCGTCCACGGTGCTGGTCCCCAGCTCAATAAGCTCCTCGAGGAGGCCGGTGTCGAGCCCGAGTTTGAGGAAGGAATCCGTATTACCGACGGCAAAACTTTAGGCATTGCAAGACGACTTTTCTTGGCAGAGAACTTGAAGCTTGTCCAGCGTTTAGAAGAGATGGGCGTCCGCGCTCGACCTATTACATCTAGTGTCTTCACTGCTGACTACCTCAACAAGGATAAATGGAAGTTCGTAGGCAAGATTACTGATGTCAACAAAGAGCCTATCCAGACTGCTATCGAGAATGGCTACCTTCCCATTCTCACCTCCATGGCCGAGACCAGGGAGGGTCAGGTCTTGAATGTCAACGCTGATGTTGCCGCTGGAGAGCTGGCTCGCGAATTCGAGCCTCTCAAGGTAGTCTATCTCAGTGAAAAGGGGGGCTTGTTCGACGGAAACGTGCAAAAGATTTCAGCTATAAACCTCGACGAAGAATTCGATCACATAATGGCACAACCCTGGTGCAAATTTGGAACCAGGTTGAAGATTCGGGAAATCAAAGAGCTTCTAGAGACCCTTCCACGCTCATCTAGTGTTGCCATCATCCATCCCGCAGACCTACAGAAGGAATTGTTCACAGATTCAGGAGCCGGTACCCTCATTCGTCGTGGAGACAAGCTGATGACTGCCGAGAGCGTTGCGGACTTCAGCGATCTTGGCAAGCTTAAGGATGTTCTTGTCCGAGATCGCGAGGTTCGGGATGCCAGGGCAACGGTAGACCGCTATCTCGATTTCTTGCAGGGCCGAAAGTTCAAAGCTTACTTTGACGAACCTATGAAGGCGCTAGCCGTCGTCCTCGACCCATCCCCAGACCAGTCTTATTCAACATTAGCGACACTGACAATCACCAAATCAGGCTGGTTGACCAACGTCGCTGACAACCTCTTTGCTGCGATTAAGAAGGAATACCCTAGCTTAGTCTGGACTGTGAAGGCTGATGATGAAAACCTCACTTGGTTTTTTGACAAGTCAGACGGCAGCATTGTCAGAGGTAATGATGTCATGTTCTGGTATGGAATTGAGCCGGGCGAGGAGCTGAATAAGCTTATGAGAGAATTTACTATTCATGGCCGAGCGATGCTTGGCGATTCTAATTTGGAGTCTCGACTTCACCGAGCAGCTCAGATCGCCTCTGAGAATTTGCGAGCTCATTTTGCATCAGGCTCTGCGGCTAACCAGGCGCGGGGCTATTCGACCCTTGCCCGTCGCCCTGCCTTAGGCGCCATTCCTAAGAGCGCTTTCTCACATATGCCCCGCAGGGGTTTCGCTACCGCAACAAACCCCAACCCCCCTTACGGCAAAAAACATGCCTCAAACACGCAACCGTCAAGAGTTGCGCTGATCGGTGCTCGGGGATATACTGGACAGAACTTAATCAGTCTTATTAATTCACACCCCAACTTTGAGCTTCGACATGTGTCATCACGGGAATTAGAAGGAAAGAAGCTAGAAGGATATACTAAGAAAGAAATCATCTACGAGAACTTGAGCTTTGACGATGTCTACGAGATGGAGAAGAAGGGCAAGATAGACGTGTGGGTCATGGCACTACCAAATGGCGTATGCAAGCCTTTTGTCGATGCCGTCAACAGGGCCAAGGACGAGACCTCATCCCGGGAAGATAAGAGCGTGATCGTGGATCTGTCGGCGGATTACAGATTCGACAAGTCGTGGACCTACGGTCTTCCCGAGTTGGTCAAGCGATCGCAGATTGCTCAGGCTACCCATATCTCGAATCCTGGCTGTTACGCCACAGCCGCACAGCTTGGCATTTCGCCGCTTGTGGGGCATCTCGGTGGTCAACCTAGCGTCTTCGGCGTTTCTGGCTACTCGGGGGCTGGCACCAAGCCTTCGCCGAAGAACAACGTAGAGAACCTGACGAATAACATCATTCCATACAGTTTGACAGACCACATCCACGAGAAGGAGATCAGCAACCAACTTGGTGTCGATGTCGGGTTCATCCCCCACGTCGCAGTGTGGTTCCAGGGAATTCACCACACTATTAATATTCCTCTCAATAAAACGATGACTTCGCGAGATATTAGACAGATGTACCAAGATAGGTACGCGGGCGAGAAGTTGGTCAAGGTTGTGGGAGAGGCGCCGCTAGTAAAAGCGATTAGCGGAAAGCATGGCGTTGAGATTGGCGGTTTTGCTGTTCACAGTTCTGGGAAGCGGGTAGTTATTTGCGTGACGATCGACAACCTGTTAAAGGGAGCAGCTACACAATGTTTACGTGAGTATTCGCCCTTATACCATCCCCTTCTTTTTTCATAAAAAATTAGCTATCAGATCTGAAGTACTGACATAACATATAGAAAACATGAACTTGGCTCGCGGGTATGCGGAGTATGAGGGTATCCCTCCAATGGATTAGACATGGGATTCCATTCATTCAGGTGTTTATTGTCATTATTTTGGGATGCGATGCTTAGGGCATTAAAAGAAATCTTGTATATATTTGACAAGTAGACGGGAGCTCTTGCGACGTGCTATTGAAAAATGTTCAACAAAGCTTGCCGGACTTGATGTGAGACATTCCCTTAAGTTGAGGGTCAGCTGGGTGTTATTCCCTGTCGGAATGCAAGCCACGATGGGAAAACAGTGTGATGGTGTGATACTGGCGAATAGGAGGGACAGTCCTTAGGGAATATGATGTCCTGTGACATTATTGGTACTTATGAGGAATTCCTTAATAGATAAGAGACGAAAAAAGATTTGGTTATTCTAAAATATCTTCGGATTTGACGTGATTTACCCGAGATCGATAGTGTCAAACATCTCGGGTTCTGATATGAATCGAATAGCAAACGGCAGACGCCGTTTGGAGAGTGGAAATAGGCGGAGCGATGTAGGGAATTCAGACACCGAATAGTAGCTCTAATTAGGTAGTTATAATCTGACAGTATAATCTAGTTGGGGGCAAGGGGTGGTAGGCTTATGTAGAACCCCTGAAGGCCGTTGTTCCGATGGCGGATGGCGGGGTCCTATGGCGGGGCAAATTTTTATCGATTTCCTAGGCCGGGGAATACCTATATTTGCGTATATCTGCATAATATAAATCTTCTTAACTTTGACTCACATTTCTCGTATAGAGCTCGATAAAGCTTATACTCGACTATATACTCTGTCCTTTTAATAGCCAATTAGCTAGACGACGACCATGGCTTCTCAATTTCCTACTAAGAAATGCGGTATGACCCCTCCCCTAATGCCAATGGCCTGACAACTTTGTCGGTTGCCGTATCTACCTAGTAGTAGTAGCTGCGGATAGGTACCTGCACAAGTAAAACCGCCAATTACATGCTAAACTCCGCCGTCATACAACGTACAGGTGTCCTAGGATGCACCGGCTCCGTCGGCCAGCGCTTCATCCTGCTGCTGTCGCAACACCCTCACTTCGTGCTGCACGCCGTGGGCGCGTCGTCCCGGTCCGCGGGCAAGAAGTACAAGGACGCCGTGAAGTGGAAGCAGGCCTCGCCCATGGGCGCCGTAGGCGAGCTCGTCGTCCGCGAGTGCAAGGCTAGCGAGTTCGCGGACTGCGACGTCGTGTTCAGCGGCCTGGACGCGGATGTTGCTGGGGATATCGGTATGTCTTCCCTTCCCCCCTATATCCCTATCACAAGCGCATAAGTTAGTTCGCCAGACTCGCTCACACTTACACACGCGTGTCCAGAAATGGAATTCCTCAAGGCGAACCTAGCCGTCTTCTCGAACGCGAAGAACTACCGCCGGGACCCGCTAGTACCCCTCGTAGTGCCGACGGTGAACCTGCCGCACCTAGACCTGATCCCGCACCAGCGGGCGCAGCACGGGCTGGAGAGGGGGTTCCTGGTGTGCAACTCGAACTGCGCGGTGATCGGGCTGGTGATCCCGTTCGCGGCGCTGCAGGCGCGCTTCGGCCCCGTCGCCGCCGTCTCCGTCGTCACCATGCAGGCCGTGTCCGGCGCCGGCTACCCCGGCGTCAGCAGCATGGACGTGCTCGACAACGTCGTGCCGTACATCTCCGGCGAGGAGGACAAGCTCGAGACCGAGGCCAGGAAGATACTAGGCTCGATTAATGACGCTTGTACCGCGCTGGCCGACCAGGAGGGGTTGAGGGTTAGCGCTAGTTGTAACCGCGTGCCGGTGCTCGATGGACACACGGCGTGTGTCAGTCTGCGCTTCCGCGATCGGCCCAGTCCCACGGCGCAGCAGGTCAGGGACGCGATGAGGGAGTATGTGAGCGAGGCGGAGAAGCTGGGGTGTCCGAGCGCCCCGACGCCGAGTATCATGGTCTTCGATGAGCCGGATCGCCCGCAGCCGAGACTCGATCGCGACTTGGGACGTGGGTACACGGTTAGCGTTGGGCGTGTGAGGGAGGACGAGAGTGGGATCTTTGATATCAAGTTCGTTGCGCTGAGCCATAACAGTAGGTTGCCTCCTACATCTTTTATTTCCCTTCATTCGTGTCGATAGAGTGATGGTAGAAGTCGCTGACATATTATAGCCGTTATTGGTGCGGCTGGTTCTTCGATACTGAATGCGGAAGCTGCGGTGCTCAAGGGATATATTTAAGGGGGCGGATGGGAGGGAAAAAAAAACGAAAGGGATGAGCAGATGAGAAAGCACCCTGTGTCTTAGGCGTTAGGTTGGTTCATTAGCATATGGAAGACAAAAGGAAGTAGTTCTGGTGGACTAGCAGGTTCGTGATCAGGTAGAAGGTCAGGGTTTGATTTTTTTAAAAAAATGAACGCTTTGCTTGACTGCCTGGATCCCGAGTTTTGGTGGTATGTTGACTATGGATGTTGACTATGGATTTCCGTACAAAGATCTCTTCATTGGACATTATCGCAGGGCCCTAGGAAATCTGCTGATTTATCTCGATGTAATAAGTCTGTGTCAATTGGCACAGGTCTTAATCTTCGGGGTCACAGAAGAAAGGCTCATCAGAGTAAATAGTATAGGTATGATTCAGATCTTCATAGTCTGCCTCATACATATATTTCCATCGGATAGTAGGTAGTATACCCATGCCGGAGAACCAGCCTCAACACTATCCAATAACACGCAAGCAACCATGTAATTAACAATCAGAATTACAACACTTTCTCAATAGACAAGTTATATTATACAAAATGGCAACCCCTCAAACTAACCAGGAGTTCATGAAGAGGCGCCAGATTACCCTTTATGTAATCCTATAAGGCAAAGCACGAATCGCTCCCAGACACCTAAAAAGATTCGTTCTCGGACGTAAGCCCCGTAAGTAGTAATGTACATACACATCGATGACGACCGGATCCCACGATCCCGTTCCGCCCGTGAGATTTTTTTTATTAAGCCCAACTTTACCCGACTGTAGCCTTTTTTTTATTTACCTTGCCACAAGATAACCAGATCTGAAATAGCGTGTAGTTGTGTCATTGGATTAGAACCCTTCGAAATAGCGGTCATATTGACGCGCTAGTTCCTCCGTGTACGGATCTCGCTTGCCGTCGTCCTCGGGATAGACGTCGAAGCATTGTGCGTCGCCTGGGAACCGTACGTTAGGTTGAATCGGCGGCCTGATCTGTCGTTGGTAGAGCGCTTCCCAATCTATGCCTTCGAAGAACGGATGCGATTTGACTTGTTGGGTACCGCCGATTAGATTCCCTAACCTCCTAGAGCGATCTACCGTGCAGAGCGAGCGAATGACGTTCTGCGCATTGGGCGAAATAGGAGGCTCGGCCGGAAAGAGCACCGGTTTCTCGATAATTCTGCCGCAGTTTTAATTTCTGCCATTGGGAAACGATAGGGCTGGGGGATTGCTTACTGTTTGTAGATCTCGATAGGATTCTGATGCCAGAATGGTGGATACCCGGTCAAGAACTCGTATATCAGGATACCCAATGCCCACCAATCAACAGCTATGGTGTGCCCCTTGTTCTGGATCACCTCCGGTGCCAAATATTCGGGAGTGCCGCAGAGAGTATAAGTCTCGACGGGTCTGCTGTCCCTACTCCCGAGCCTCTTCGCGAACCCAAAATCAACTAGCTTCACGTGACCCTGACCGTCCAAAAGGAGATTTTCTGGTTTCAGGTCACGATATGCCACGCCGCCCTGGTGGTCATGGAGGTACTCGAGTACCAAGACGATCTCAGCCGCGTAAAATTGGGCCCATTCCTCTGGGAACCGTCGATGTCGTCGCAGATAACTGAATAGTTCACCGCCGGGAACGTAGTCGAGGAGCATGTACAACGAGTCATGATCGGAGAAGGTCGTGATTAGCTCGGTTATGAACGGGTGGCCGGCGACGTCGCTAAGAATACTGCGCTCGTCTCGAACGTGGTCGATTTGCTTTAATTTGATGACCTCGGCTTTTCGCAGGATCTTCAGAGCGAAAACTTTTTCGCGCTCTTCTTCGGAACCGGTAGCGGGCTTGACTAAACAGACTCTAGCGAAGGTACCTGCGACAAGACACTTTTTAGCATTGTAAATACTTGGCGCATGTAGTAGCATCGCCAATGCGACAGGTAAGTAAGGCAATACCTGTTCCCAGAGTCCTGACGAGCGCAAAGTCGTTCAACTTCAATCGCTGGTGTTGCGGTGGCACTTTCGGTTCGGCTTCCTCTTCCGCTTGCGCAACTGCGCCGGCTTCTGTGTTCGTGACGGGCCGCAGGCTGTGTTCTTGTATAACTCGTGGTATTAGGCCGGGTTTAGCAACCGTCGCGGCCATCTTCTTAAGATTCATCCGAAGTTCGTAATCTTTTTTTTTCAGCTAACCTTAACCTGTAGGAGCAGCCTTTCGCAATGGGCGGGTTTTCTCCTTTAGGCAGCTCCCATCTCTTGGTGCTAGGGGAAATGTCGACGAGAAATGTTTCGATTGGGAACTGTGATGACGGCAATGTGTTTGTTAATTATGCGGCGAATGGGAATTGCATTAGGTCACGTTCAAAGATCGTGTATCGTGTACGTTGGGAAGTGTGTAATAGACGCAATGGATATATGGATATATGGATATGGATGGGACCTCGGAAACGGTGACCTTAGCGCAATTAGATCTTATCTAGCGGGTGATCTACTAATAGAAGCAGTCTTTCTTGTACAGTGAATGGAGTCTGGACTGTACAAACCGTACAAGTTGTATGAATAATATGCTGTATGAATAATAGGAATAAAATGATAAAATGAATTAATATGGAGCATAGGGACTGTATGGATTGTATGGATTTGTATGAACTGTATGGGCTATCAAAGTCCAAAGTCATAAAACAAGTTGGACACAGCGCCCATAGCTGGATAGGTTAATACTAATAGGTTGGGGATAAGTCATGGATTATCATGGATCAGGCCCAGCCTTGTAGCGACGGTAGCGATGACGTTTGCTGCAGAAGGGAACCCAAGCGGGCAGGGCGGGGAGGCACTTCATTGTCGCAGGTGATGAAAGTGGATGTAAGTGGATGTAGGTGGATATTTTTATGGATATTTTAGGACGCCCGATCTAGACCAGCTAGACCTCGTAGGGAAATGTATTGCATAGTAAGGAAATCGTACGAAGTAGTAGTAGACTAGTAGTAGACTAGTAGTAGATATCCTGGTTGGTAACTGGACGAGACAGAGATTGGACCACTCAGTGCTGGGCGTGACGAGATGCAATATGCCGGCTAGTCGCAGGAGTTCTTGCATCTGCAACCGGTACTTTGACGAATCATGGGGTTTGTAGAAAGTCCTAGACGATATTGGCGAGTGGACGATACGATAGTAAGGCTGAGAGAGTTGTATTTTCTTATGCTGTATATTCTCATATTCTTCTTATACTTTGATATATATATCCAGGTAAATATCTTTTAGTTTATTCATCAAATCATGGACATTGCGATTGTTAGTAATAGTAAGTCAACGCTGATGTAGGAACGGATACGACGGGTACTGGTGAAGTAATATGTGAGTATTATTAATAGTGAAACGATTCGAGATGTGAGATGTAAAGCTGCAAAAGCAATAAAGCAGCAAATTGAATTGAAGGAGTTGAAGAGGAGGAAGAGGAGAGGAATTGGAAACTCGGATCTAACCCTATTGGTCTTGGTTTCGACGGGTTGCCCAGCTTGGCTACAAGTGGGGCTGGGGAATGTGACTCGTTCTAACTTGGAACCTGTTACCCAACCAGGATTAGCTACTACTAAATGTCAAATCCTACTAGAATGTTCACGTTCCACAGCGATGCAACGCATACAGCATAATACACTAAACCCATATTGTACTTTGTAGCACACCTATCATTAGAAGAGCTTCAGCCACAGATGAGGTAACCCCCTTATTTGAGGCTGAAATAAACCCAGTCCCCGGCCAAAACAGCAATCATCAGACGTTACAGTGCGGCGCACCTCGTGGACCATTCCTTATTACCTGCTACCTACCTACAACTACTAGTGACAACTGACACTTGACCATCGACATCCTCCTCCCTCCTTCTCTCCTTACAGACGATAACGTCTTGACACAATAGTCAGCCTTCTATATGACGACAAGGTTGTTAATTCTACCTTTCTCGATCATTCTCATCCTTCACGGTCGCTTTCAAATTCATTTTACATCCTCAATCAAATTCCCATCGCTTACAAAGCATCTCCCTCTTTCGGCTCCCAGCTCTCATCTCTCAGCTTAAACCTTCGTTAGACATGAATTGAACTCACATATTACATGGACTGGACTCAGCCGGAAAGTCATGAACCATGTTTAACCTTAGCAACTTTGTGCAAAAGGCACAGTCAGCTGCCCAGCAGCTGATTGATCCTATGCAAGGTTTGAACTTGACCAACTCCGACAGACATCCGTCCAAAGCGTCTCTGTTCCAGAATCAGTTCCGACTACCCACCTCCCAGACTCCCTTGTTCGAGATTACCGCCGAGCTTACCATCCCTCCCTCCAACGTCACCCAGGGCGATAAAGATCGTGATCGAGGCTGGCACTATGCCGGAAAGTTACACCTATCCGAGTCCTTCATCTGCTTTTCTACAACCCCCACTAGCTTCTCTCAAGGCGCCAGCACATCTAGTTCTGCCGCTTTTACTGGTCAAACACATGGCGCTGGACCGAGTGGAAATGGCTTCACATTCCCTCTCTGTACTATCAGACGAGTCGAGCGTCTAAATAGCCAGAACTCCCAGGTACGAGAATACGCTTACATGTAGAACGGTTGCCTTGACTAGGGCTAACATCAATATTCTCAGTTCGCTCTCGCTATCACGACTTGGAATGGTATTTCTCAAGAGTCGGTCAAGGATAAAGATAAGGATAAGGATGCGAAGAAAGAATTCAAAGAGCAAAGAATTACTATACAACTTGTCGCACCTCGTCCCGCATGTGAGAGGTTCTGCGATGGCCTCAAGAGGGGCTTAAGGAGTGCTGTCGGTAACGTAGGGAGATACAAAAAAGTGGTGTCTGATTGCTACTCGGAATACCTTCTCCGACCGGAGGATAAGAAGAACGCGAACCCACCGGATGCTGGCTTGGGCATGGTTTTCAGGTACCCCGGTGACCCAAAGAAACTTAGGGACCGCGCAAAGATGAGATTGTGGGCAGAGTATCTTCGCGACAACGGTCGGAATGCGACCTTAATTCGTCAGCCTACATTTCACAAACTAATCAGAGTCGGTCTGCCCAACAGGCTACGAGGCGAAATATGGGAATTAACATCTGGGTCCCTATATCTACGACTCGAAAATCCAACCCTATACACCGACACTCTTGCGAAATTCTCAGGCAAAGAATCGCTGGCCATAGACGAGATAGAGAAGGATCTTAACCGAAGTCTCCCGGAATATCCCGGATTCCAGAGCGACGATGGCATCAGCAGGCTACGACGGGTTTTGACAGCATATAGCTGGGTTAATCCCGAAGTCGGCTATTGCCAGGCCATGAATATTGTCGTGGCCGCTCTACTGATTTATATGTCAGAAACTCAAGCGTTCTTCCTACTTTCAGCGTTGTGCGACAGACTGGTTCCTGGCTACTACTCATCCACGATGTATGGTACGCTTTTGGACCAGAAGGTGTTTGAATCCCTCGTGGAAAAGACCATGCCGATTTTATGGGAACACCTCGTTAAGAGCGATGTGCAACTTTCTGTGGTTTCTCTTCCCTGGTTTCTCTCCTTGTATATCAACTCTATGCCTCTAGTGTTTGCGTTCAGGGTTCTCGACGTCTTTTTCGTCGAAGGTCCCAAAGTCCTGTTCCAGGTCGGATTAGCCATTTTGAGAATTAACGGCGAGGAGTTACTAGATGCTACGGATGATGGCGCATTTATTTCTGTTCTAAAGTCATATTTCTCTCGTCTTGACGAGTCTGCACATCCAAAGTCCGAGAATCCGAAATTACGAGCTATTAATAGGTTCCAGGAACTTATGGTTGTTGCATTCAAAGAATTTTCTGCTGTTACTCACGGCACCATCCAAGACCTACGACTGCGGAACAAAGATGCGGTTCTTAATAACATTGAGAATTTCGCTAAGCGTACCGCGATTAGAAATCTTGGACCGGACAGCAAGCTATTAAATCCGGAAGAATTAGGAGCCCTCTACGACAGGTTTTACAGAATATTATATGAGCGACAACAACGAGATCTTATTATCCAAGAACAGGCGCGCCGAGCTAAAGCCAACAGAGTTCGAGGTAGCGATGCGTTTTCGGATCACGATCATGGCGTGGAGAAGGGACGGGTTGGTCTTGGTCCAAGTACCAGTTTGATGGATTACGATGCATTCAGGGAGTTCTTAGCGAGCGTGTCTAAATGGGCTGTTTCAGACTCACCACCCTCGCCCAGACGCGAGCCGTCCGCCGAGAAGGATCGTAATTCGTACTTCAACAGCTTTAGACGATCTGACCCAAATCTTCTCTCGCCGTGGGGCGGAAACCCGGAACCGGCCGACCACGAATTTATGCAGAGATTATTCCGAAGATGGGATCTGGATTCTACTTCGACATTGACTTTGCAAAATGTCGTGACAGGTTTTGCACATATCAAAGGGAAGCGAGATATTATGGGCACAATCACTTATTTCTTCGAGCTGTACGATGACGACGGCGATGGGAGAGTCGATCGAGAGGGCATTTTGCGGATTTCCGAAGCCCTCTTGTTCCTCTCACGTCGTGGCCTCGAAGGATCGCTCAGCAACTCCAATTCGAGTGTGGCGCTCAACGGATTAAGTGATTCAACCGGTGGTTCAACGAGCCCGCCTATTGGGGGAACTATTAATGAACGATTCTTGGGGAGCGTCAGCGCGTTCATCAGACGCTGTTTTGAATACGCCGACCCCGATCACCCTAGCAATCAAATTGCGAACGAACAAGCCACGTCTAGCGCAGATGAAGCAACAGACAACATCGATGCATTTGTCATCGATGATGAGGAAGATGAGGACGACTTGCTCGCCTTCGAGGGTCCGGCGGACAGCCCTAAATCTGCGAAGAAGAAGCCTGATTTGGGGCCGACAATCCCTCCGGCGTCGGGCAAGCCTGATGCTGAGAATGATGCCAGACGTGCAGTATCTAAGGCTGTATCCGAAAAAGCTAATGCGGCCCTAGATCCTTCGAACCCGCTGCACATCACATTACCTACATTCCGCATGGTCGTGCTTGCAGACGAGCTACTGGAGCAATTCTTCGAATCATCATTTCCCACGTCATTGCATCTTATTGATGGCTTGGCAACTTCACACCAATCCACATCTTCTCTGACGACATTTTCGAACATTAGCTTTGGACGCTCATCTGCCGCGACTATTCCCACTCCGCAAGCTGGAGTATCAAATGCTGGCCGAAGCTTACGTGGCGTACTAGACAATATTGTCACGGATGCATCACGCGTAGCCGCCGAAGTTCGACGGCGAATGGAGGAGGCGCAGCGCGAATTAGAGAAGAACGCAGTGCCTGGGCAAAGAGACGAAGAAGAGGAGGAGGAGGAAGACCTTCAGGGTCCACGTCCGACTGGATACGGTGGGGATCCCGAACGGCGAAGCGTGCGGTCATCTGACAGGGACCTACTGGATGGGGCCGACGCAGGAGCTGGAGCAGCGAAGGACCCAGAGGGGCAGAGCCAGTTGACGGTCGACCCCAATGGCGCGCAAGAAAGGAGGCCCAGAACCGCTAGTTCTGCAACGACGCAGAGGATTGTGGAGTTCGAGGGTTGAAATGCATGTAGCGGATACGCACAAGGGACATAACGGAGTCAGGTATTCGGTCTGGAACATGATTGGAGGTCTCGGTTAATCGTTCTCGTTACCATATTCACAGGGTGTATGTATGGGTCGAGCGTTATCGCAGCAAAGACTACGTGCAAATTCAGAGACGGTAAATCAGTACCCCTCAAGGTGGCGTTAAGACATTGTGCATACCATGTATGATTTGGCGATATGGTCTCCGGTACCAGAACAGTGTAGGTAAGACTCGATAATGTTCTCGAGTATACCTCGTATGCGCGATTTTTTCTATGGGTGTTTGCGTATTTGTGAATAGAGATTTTGGTAATAGTGTAGGCTCGAAATAACGGGCTTTAATTCATGATGAAGATTCGTAGATAGAAGCAGCCAAGATGAAGAGAATTGAGATCTTCGACGCCATTCCATGGGGGTGAAACATTCTTGTGCCACCACAGCTGCACCTCGCTGGCGATAGATACGAGTCAAACAAACTCTAGGGTTACGAACATTCCATCTTGTTTACCAAGTTTAATTGCGTTGCCCCTGACACAGGTGCAGGAGGTTGAACAGAACTGTGTGCCCCTTTTCCCTCAGGTACCTACCTAAACATAAACAAACATTTAAATTAAAATCCACGTTTTCTGGTGACGGATTCAACATGCCTTCGACGACGATAACAATACCCGTCCTGTCCGTTCAATCATTCACCCAGCTCCGCTCCTGCAAAAAATCTTGAAACTTGCACATAACGTATACCTACCTAGGTCCTAGGTACCTATTACTCAAAACAATCAATAACATGGTATTCACCAAGACCACAGCGGCAGCCTGCCTCCTCGCCTTCTCAGCACTGAGCGGCGCGGAAGTAACCACGACGAGCACGGGTACAGGTGCCCCGACCAAAGCCATCCACTCCATCACAACAACAACCACAAGCACAACAAACACAAACTCGCGCGCCGCGCCACACACCAGCGCCACCTCGCCCGCGGGCAAAATCAGCACGGCGTCGTCCTCGCACGTCCCCGGCGTGACGCACATCCCCGACACGGCCGTGTTCCTATCCATCGTGCCTCTGCGCACCACAACGCGAAACGACAGCTCTCAGAGTGAAGAAGAGGAGGAGGAGGACGTACCGCCGATCTTCATCAACGCCACCCTGCCCACCCTGCAAACCGCCTCCTGCGCGCACGCCTCTCCCTTCCGCCTTACGGGCGGCCGGCTCGCGCACCGCGGGGCATACCTCGCCACCATCGCGGATATCGTGTACCAACCGCTGATCACGACGTCCTCTGCGCACTTGCACGCGCGCGAGGGCGCGAGGGAGATTGGGAGTGGGTTTAGTGTGGAAAACGGCTTTTTGAGGTGGTTTGATGGGGCGTTTTATGGGGGGAGGGCGCGGTATTGTAGGATTAGGGGAAAGGGGGAGGGGGGATGGGGATGGGGGTTATGAATGCGGTGTTCCATATTGATAAGACGTGGCCGAAGGGCTGTGAGGAGGTTGATGTGAGGGTGTATAGAGCGAGTGAGTGTAAGGATGGAAAACTGGTTGAGGGGGATAGGATTGGTGAGATTGGAGGCGAGAGGGATATGGTTAGTACGACGGGGATAAGTGATGGTGAGAGTGCGACGGCTAGGCCGGCTGGGTGGGATGAGTTGTGATAGATAGGTAGGATGTGTCTTGCTTGACATTCGAAGGTTTAGGTACCTAATATTTAAGGGAGGGTAGGGAAGGAAAACGAACCATGTCACATGAGATACGATGAAATGGGAGAGAGAATGCCTCATCCTTATTAAGACTATTCTAAGAATCGCGAGAACCTAATAAAATAACTAATATGAAAAACACACTAACACGGAAAATACCAACATGGACATCTCTTTCACAATGTCAAAACCCCTCCCGAATATTTAACCCCTGGAAGATAGACGAATGAGAAAAGTATTACGGAATGAGAAGCTGTGAAGCTCTCGAAAAAGGGGGAGAGGGGCATTCCGCGATAGAATCCGACAGGGCCAATCCATCCAATCTAATAATTCGGCAACCTGTCATCCAATCCTTTCAACAACGCCGAACCAGCAAAAAACGAAAGAGCCTTATGGCAGGCTACTCTAAAGCGATGGTCTCAAACTCGTTCTTCGCTTCGGGGATGGCGTAAGTTTGGCGCGAGACGTGAGTTGTCTTTGGCGCCTTGGGGTTAGGGTACATCGCGTTAGCGGGAGCTTGTCCGAGGCTGTTCAGCTCAACGGGCCTCTGAGCCTCGACATCGCGCTGGGCGTTACGAGCAGTCCAGGCTGCGTGTTGGTTCTTGGTCTGCTTTCTCGCCTTCTACATAAGCTGTCAGCTTCCCTTTCCTTTCCCAAAATAATACGTAGGTACCTAAGTAGGTAGACAGGATAAAACCAGAGGTGCGGCTTACGATGTGGAGGACTATCCATGTAGGAATCGCCAGTACCACAATGCCCAGGGTGAAGATTGCGAACATCAGAAGGTCTCGTCCGCCCTTCTCGTTACGCTGGGTATAGCCATAGACCCCAAAGACGATCATGAGCAAGGAAAACATGAGTATGGTTATACGAAGCCACTGCCGCAATCCCGGTGTGTTCCTGCTCGACCACGCGTCGACGTTCTCGTGAGGAGGCATGGTGTATGATGTGTGAGAGACGATGCTTAGGTACTGTGGTGTGACCTGCGTATCGTATCTAGATTGTTCTTGTCGCAAGTGCGCTTTTAAGAGCTGGTGATAGGTAGGTAGAGTGTATTTGTTCCGATGATTTCTGACTTTGGGTAAATAAGAATGAAAGTCGTGCTACAAGCCAGGGACAGTATATTATATATCCTTACGTGTGTCTATCTCCCGAATCTAAATTTCAATATGCTAACTTAACTACCTATCTTTGAATTTTGTGGTCTTCATACTTTCCAACTAGTCACGTAGTATCGAGTCATCTGAACTTTGAATGCGCCCCTTGAATAGGTAGCTATAAACTTACCTCAGATATAAAAGTGTAAAAAGCCTATTCATTGAAGGTACTTGGGCTTAAACGAAGCATCAAGTACAATATTGAATTGTGTCTCTACTAGGCACTATCTAGAGGCGTAGAAGTTCCCTAGAGGCTATAGGACTGCTGAGTCTATCGAGGATGGACAGTAATTCTATTTCATCTTAGCTGATGTCATGAATGTCTGATCATCAATTCAGCATTACACATCTTAAGTAGCATACGTCTCCTATAATCAGCACCCTATTTATAGGCTCTTCCTAGTTCTTCTTTCTCTAGCTATCGGGAGTCTATTCGTCTGGTTCACATTAACCAAAGTAGGGTAAACTCACCATTCAAATAGGAATAGAATATCTGTATACGTATCCTATGCGAAGTCATTTATAAGTTGCGTAAGCTGACCAGCTCAGTCCATACACGAGTCATACCGCCAAGTGAAGAGAGCAGTGATCGGATTGCTCTGCGGAAATGAGAGTGAACAGGGTGAAATAGGGTCAGAAAAGGGGCATGTGGACGAAGCATTCGAAATGGGAGCGGAAACGGAAACGGAGGCGGAAGCGGGAGAATAGTTATCTGTCTCGGTGCCCATACAGCCTGACTGTCACACTTCCGATGCGACAGTGTGTGGGAGTGATGGAGAGTGGGATGCCTTGTCGCCAGAGGTTGGATCAGGCATCGAGTCCCCAAAAGAGCCCCCCTAAAGACCCAGAAAGACGGTACAATGGGTAGGTGATACCTACCTAATTTCGTGTAGCTGAGTCTCGAAACACTTCCGAAGTTATAGAAATTTGCGCATTAGTGTCTTTTAGTATAAGGAAGTCAATACATACCTGACGGGCTAGACACCTATTGTGCGATACCCTCATTTTCGTTGACATGTAAAGAACAATACAGTTTCAGAAACTACACGCTTGTCGTTCCCCCTAATCTATACGAGACGAGAAAACAAGTACTAAACGCTACAAGTCAAAAGCAAAGCGAAGAAAAAGGTAACCTTAGTAGTCGTTCAATTCCCGTCTAACCAAGGCAATCGCGGGATCGTCAAATTCGCGATACCAAAAGTCTGTTTCATCTCTCTCACCACCGCCATGAGGTTATGCAGATAATATCGGCCCTCCCAGAACAACTTGTCTGGGTCATCGTTCGCATCCGTGCCTATAGCGCCCTCTGTGGAGAGCGACACCCCCGTCGCCGCCGCTTTTTGCTCCGCGATGACGACGCTGATTAGGTCGTAGATAAGCGTTAACACCCATCTTAGCTCGGGTTCGAGGTAGGTAAAGCCTTGGGCCCAACAGCACCAGGAGCGGGCATTGATAAGGAGCCCGTCTACACCGCCACATCTCTCTTCTTCATAAACCAGGGGTTGAAAGTAGCGCCTGATTTGCCGTTCGTGTGCGACCGGTTGTACGGCGGGCCAGCCACGGAAATCGGTGTATCGAAAGAGGAAGATGCCCTCATGCCTGCAGTGCTATTGCAGCGGGCGCACATCGAAAACGGCAGGATTATGGTACGGGACGAACTGCTGCAAGAACGTACTCCCGGATGCTCGAATAGGGACGTTTACGATCCGAGGAGGGGACGGAGTCCTATCATCTGATGATGCGTCTTCCATTTTGATGTCGCCATCTGCATCTATAGCTGAATACTACTCATCGTGGTTATGAAAAGCGCTGCTAGAACCCATGTTGCAACATCGGCAACGTGTTCGACCCCTTCTTCCTAGCCTGCTCTCATTACTGTGGGTATGTTCGTGGGGATTGCCGAAAGTCTCTTCTAGGGCCGGCAGTGAGTACTTAGGTCCATCCAGCTCCATGGCATCGGGATCGTTAGTTGCAGTACCCACATGCCCCAAAATACCGTTTGGGGACCGAGACAGCGGTGTTATAGGTGGAGTCAACGTTCCATCATCGGGACCATTGAGGGCGCTAATATCGGAGTCCGGATATCTGGTGGCTTCTTTGGGAAACTGAAAGAAGAGCCAAGCGCACTCACCACAGATAGGTTGGGGAAGACGTCGGTGGGGCTTGATCGAGATGCAGTGGTAGACGCAATGAATGGAGCAGTAATAAAACATAGCGCCGGGGGCAGTGTTCTTGTCATGATCGAGCTTGTATTTCGACCCGTTCGGGCGGATGGAATGACACTCTGGCATGAAGCAAGACATTTTAGCGGTGGTACACTTTTTTCTTCTTTTTTCAATTGTTTTTATTTCCGTATATTGAAATAATGAATGTGTATTAACGGAAGGGTTTGTGAAATAGTATGGTATAGTTGTAATGTTGTATCAATAAGAGATTGAAGATTTGGGTAGTAGTTGTAAGAGAATAGGTTGAGGTTGAGGTGGTAAGATTTGAAAATGTGATCGAGATTTAGGGGGTGTTTAGGTAAGTTTCTGCGAGTGTAAGGTAACCTGAGAATCCAGGAAGGAACTTCCCAAGGCTACAACCTTATTCTATGTAAAATAGCATCTCCCTTACCTATGAGGTAGGAACCGGTATCCTATTCGAGGTAGCCGCTATCTGAGTGACACGATTGGCGTCGAGAAGCCACGATAGAATACACCATTACTCTCTAGATTAGGTAATTCATACTAGGTAGACTTCCCTAAAGTTTCAGCGGGTTTCAGTTAGGTAATATTGAATATTCGCAAGCCCTACCTGATTTTGTGCTCGGGGAATCTGGGCTTGCTCCTACCTCCTTTTCGAGTTGTTCATTGGAGGGAAGAGGAATCCGCATGTGACCGGCTCCGCGAGCCCCTGAATAAGCGACACATTTCTACACTTCTACACACCTCAATGACCAATTCAAGCCACCGGGCAATTAGTAAATACGTACATATTTCTCCTGGGTCATAGGATAAATAGAATTTCCCTATCTCGCCTCCACGTCAAAAGAACTATATTATCTATCATTTCCTCGGGGACCAACCCTCCCCGACGTTCCCTGCTAGATCGAGCAAATCGAGAAAATCTCATCCTGGGCCTTACACGCGCTACGCCCACAACGGTAAAGGAGTATCTCCGTTGCATCCCACACGTCGAGAGGTAATAAGAGATTTTATAAGATTTACGTACTTATCATAATAGTTGATTAGGATGCGTATGCGTAAGCGTATGCGTGTGTTGCACGGAAAAATAAAACCACGAGGCCAATGGTGTTGGCGATGGAGCAGGGATGGAAACCAAGATTCGAAAGCTTGTTCGGTTCCAAACCCGGTCTATTGGAAGTCAGGTACCGAGGGGGGAACCTTGGAAGCGCCCGCTTGCTGCTGTGTAACGTCGGAACTTCCGAGATCAGAATCCCGAGCCAAGATTGAAGACCGGAGCCTCATATGTAACTTGCATGTACTCTTGAACGGCCTTGGTGCTGGGTCGTATTACCTCACCATTACCTTACTCGGTAGTCGGTCATCCCCGTGGAGGTGGGTGGCGGTGGTGGTATTCCCCGACTTCGAGGCCGCCCGCGCATCTCCGGCTTTAGGGAGGTGACAGGTCGACTAAAGCACCATGTTCACTAAGCATAGGTAATGTAACCCCCTTGAGCCTCACTGAAGCCTCGCAGGGCTGACAGGGACCAGAGAGCGAATGACGATCGACCAGGGAGAGCCACTCGCGTTTAAGATTGATAATTACCGACGAATCACGCGCGAGGATTCACTTAACCTGGGTTCACCTACAACTGGTCTGATTCGCCGAAGCTCGTGTTTTTTTACGAGTTGTCAAGAGTTAGCGTGCGCGAATCTGACTCACGATATGAAGGACGATCGCCATAATGAATTTCTTGTCTCTTCAACTATACATAGACAGATGAGAGCTGAGACTCTCGCACTTCTGGGTATTGCCGCTTCTACTTTGCCCTTCGCCTGCGTCTAACCAACCGATCTGAAATCTAACGGGACGCCCCCCCCCCCCCCTTCGCTCTCACCCCCCGTACCGCCCGAGAAGCAAAATAAGAGAGAAGCTTAATATATCAAGTTGCATATTCGCGGTACCCGGACAAGACACCGACTTTTCCAGTCAGCAAGCCAATGACTATGAAATGACGTGTACTCTCAGAGTGTACCACCACACGACACATTTTCTTTTCGAAGAGACGCTAGGTTTTAGTAGATTCGATAGAACTCTGCGTTTCGACCAGGATACAGTCGTGGTCGGTACAATGGCGGGAACTTTTCGAACTTGCAAAGGAATGGAATTGAGAAATGATATTGCGATGTTGACGACGAAAAAACCCGGTAAGTCAGATTCAAACCACGCCTGGGATCTTCAATCAGCTGGCCACTCGAATATCACCGCCGAACGTCGAGTCGATCGACTTACTCAAAAGAAAATCTCGCTTTTTATTTCCCCCTCTAAGCAACGTATGTTCCACAGTAAGGACAGTCTCGTCCAGGCAAGACCCAAACTTCTTGACCCTTCCCCTGACAGGTTGGGCAGCGTTTTCCAGGGGCCTTGAGGAAGAAGGTTAATAATACTCTAATCTCGTAGTTAGGCAATGAAACATACGGTCCCAGACATATCAACTAGGGGATAATCGTGCGTAGACGTTGAGTGACAGGAGTGAACAGCTTGGGACTCGACGATGGAGTCGTGGACATGAGAGCAAGTCATCGTGTGCATGTTGTCTGTCTGAAGAAGACGGTAGAATACTCTGGAAAGGAGGGGAAACTTCTCAAAGGAACGTTGATAATTGTAGTTGGGAAGGTAGGACGACGTGATGAGCGACGAGATGAGAGTCTATGATGATGGATGATGAGGTATGCCCAAGAAAGACTCGGAGTGCTACGGCCGTACTTATACTTTTCGTAGGTAGGGTAGGTCAACGCCCGAAACAAGGGCCGAGGAGGTGTATCGCAGGGGCAGACAAAAAAAAATAGGGCAGCTCAAATGACCACGCACGATTGCCGCGTCGAATTGCGGCTGGCGTACTTAGTGCCTGCGTGGTAAAAAAATAGTGACGGGGTGTCTGATAGTTAGGAACCTGTACGTATCCGAAGCAGCAGCAACGGAATCATTTGCGGAAGGCTCGCGGCAGAGGGGGGTGCCTCGCTCTATTCGTCAGGCCAGGGACGCGGATTCTAAAAGACGATGTAATAATACTATCAGGTTTAAGTCTGAGCAATATCCCGGGAAAAAGCCCCATTGCGGTGACTGAGCCCGATGCGTCCAGCCATGCTTCGATAGGAGAGAGAGGTACAGTGATCTGAATTTTCTGACAAGACACAAACCCATTAAGTGGGGTTTGATATCGAGGGCAAGAAACGTGGGACACAAAGAGGCCGTGGACCTTCTTGGCAAATTTGTTTCGTCGAGCGGATATGGCGTCAGAAGACTATTGGGCTGGTGTTAAGAGAAGGCAGATCGTGACTGTCAGTAAGTGTATGTTGTATGCGGGTGGTGTATGTATGATGGGGGGTGTGGGTGGGCCAGTACGCCAGAGAAATCTGGACATTTTGAGGTCGGACAGGGCAAATATGAATGGGAAAAGCAAAAACAGGGATGGCTTGTACCGCCAACTACGGTTCTCATCGACCAGGTTGGCGGGTACTCGGGTCCGTCGGGGGTTTTTATTTCATTCATTTTTTCCTAATTTTCCTTTATTTTATTTCATTTTATCGTATTTTAGGGAGATCGTAAGTGGGGAGAGATATATATCCTAGGATCTAGGTAGGGCAGAAGGGGGGCACATCAGAGACAAAAGAAAACAATGAAACAAAAGGGACAGAGGTAGGAAGAGGAAGACAAGGGTAAGTGAATTAGGTAAGGATGTTTTGGATGAATTACGGATTATGGATTATGGATATTTTGTTTTGCTACTACCTGGCAAAGTTACATGGTAAAGGGTAAAAGTAAAGGATGATAGGTAGTTGATATTGGGACCCCTATACTAGGTACGTGTAGCTAGCCTTGGAGGTATAGCTACTTAGGTAGGTATATAGTAGGTACAGTAGGTATATAGGTAGATGTATGTAGGTATAGCTGGAGCTAGGAACACGAATGTATGATATGCATGTAGGTGGTACCTTACGCATGAGCGCATGAGCACTTGGCAACTTGGGGATATGTACCTAGGTAGGCATGTATTGTACATACATAATATGTAGGCGTGTAGGCGTGTAGGCATGTATGCATGTAGGTACATTAGGTATGCAATACATACATATCGATGTATAATATATCAATTGTCAACCTCTCAGATGGGAGAAAATCATCCCAGTATCCGGGGTTGCCAAGTTTGCTTGATCCAAGCGCTCGGAACCCCCGCGTGTGAAAAGACATAAAGTTGCATGGTAGATAATGGGACAGATCAATGTCGAATAATGGGAATGGGGAATGGGAAAAAAAAAGGAAAAGGGAATTCAGATATCGCAACATAGACGGTGATCTATATGCTATATGTAATTAAGTAGCATAGACCTTCTCCAAAGCAATCCTCCTTTTTAGCGTGCCCCTGTACGTACTAGGTAACGATCTGTCTGCCTGTACGACCATAGTGTTCCAGTGGTGAGTCTTTTCCCGAGAAGGCGCCTCCTAACGAACTTCACTGACATTGACATTGACACTGACACTAACACACTAACAACACTAACAGGAAACAACGAACGCCAACTTTAAGCTATCACTAAATTTCACTTTTCACTTTTTTTTGACTGACTTGAACTTTTTTTCAACTTCTTCACAACAACGATTCTTCTTCTTCTTCGTAACTTCAAGACTTAAGTCTAGTCATATCATATAGTCTTATGAGATATATTACTAAATGCCCAACGTTTCGTCACTCGTTTTCACAAGAGCAGGTTTTTTTTTCTTCTATTTTACCTCATTGGGCTCTATCGAGAAACGGCAAATGAGAATCGGGATGCCACCAAAAAAAAATAACTCCTAGAACCCTCCAGCGCCGCCGTTGGAACCCTGATTCGATCCCATGCGCGTCACGACGCACGTTTTTTCTCGACTCCCTTGTCTCCCCTTGAATGCAAAACTAGCGTAACATAAGTAAAAGCAGACGCTGATTCGTTCAATGACCCTGTCACTCTAAGCCCGTTGCTGTATGTTGTTCTGTACTTGCTGTACTACCGCTGCAAAACCTGCAAAATCTACGCGACCGGGTCGTTGCTGAATATCGCTGATATCACTGCTACCCTTTGCCGGAGCTGCTCGCCAAGTTCAGAGTTTCTAGAGGATCTTGTCGTGGTGGCTTTGGGGCGCTGTCCCACAGCTGACTCTCACATTGCAACCAACCAAGCTAACCTGTCTAACCCTCTGCAGATGGCAGGTAGCAGGTAGCAGGTAACAGGTAAATGATAATTTTTATTTTTAACCTCAATTACTTGTTATCGTTTTTAGAACCCTCACAAGCCATATTGGGCCGCCTTGTGTCTCGGGACCGCATTCCTTTTGTGGAGATGTGGTTGTGCTGTCTATAGTGGCAGATCTCTTACGTGTTCGGCAAGAGAATAATACAATCTAGAGGGTGTTCAGGTTGATATCTGGTGGGAAATGACCCGATTGAAGGCCTTGGAACTTCAAAAATTCATTATGTTGTAAGTAGGTAGCTACAAGCATTAGAAGCATTAGGTAAGGAGCCCTCTTCCCGTTGCCTAAAGGAGAAAGTCGATTAATGGGGTTTCCCCTAGGTTTTATCACTGCCACTAGGTACAACTGCCCTCGAGAGAGCTCGACATCGTCCCCTTCGTCGTCATTCTGGTAGGGCCACTGCCTAGTTTGATCGAACGATGTCTCTGCTGACTTTATATACAAGCTCCCGCGCGACAAGGGGGAGTCTATCAGATGTCGCGGAGCCAACTCCTTCTGGCGTCTTCTGCTCTTGTGCCTGTCACCCTCAGGGCCTCCTCACGACATGCAGAACCGGACTCGTGAGCCCCACAAAGTAACCACATGAGCTGGCATACATGAAGCCTTTCCCGGTGGATACTAGCCCATTCAACCGAGCGAGTCCCGCGAATAGTTTCTGAGGAGGTAGTATCCTTGAGCCCGGCGTATCAATCTCTCGCGGTCACTTATTCATTGGCCCTTCTTCTCTCGCCCGCCCACCGACTCGCAACTTTTCTGGCTGCTAAGATCGTCCGCTTAGCCGGCGATCCACCCATATTGGCACTCCTTAGACCGCTTAGGGGAAACGTTAGGCGAGAAAATGAACAATGCATAGGCCTATCTAGATTGATTTATCAACTCATAAAAGCAGTGAGGGAGGACGCCTTCAACTTAGGTAGAGAGCACCGCTAGCCAAGTTTTTAGAGATCGATGGCTCGGGCTTAGCTGACACAGCGGGATAGGGAACTTCGAATATTCGTAGTCCTTGATCTGAAGCCGCAGCACCGCTTCACGGCGCTGCCGCCAAGACCGTTTAGGGCGAACAGCGCTCGAATCCAGCATTGTGGCCAATAACCGGGGTACTGTTTGGTCAGGCTTGGGCTTATTACAAAATTGATTTTTTCTTAGCGATTTAGCGACTCGTCCGAGAGCCGCAAATCGTATTCTTCGTGTTCACCTACAACACTTATTTTGTCATCATGGTGGTCTCGCCATTCTGCATGCGCGACCCCGTTATTCATCATAACGGAGTTTATGCTAGCGGGGGGTCCTTGCAGGTTTCATCATATCGGATGCGCCTTTAACCCGGTATTGTGCATCGTCTGGTCGCGGTCAAAAAAGTGACAGGTCACAACTCACCAAAATACACCCTCCCCTCTCCCCCTAGACTAAGCTGCAAACTACATAGTATGTAGGCTTGACAAGCAATTAGTCGTGCAATTCGGCTATCGCGATATTCAAAATGGCATGCAGCAAGTCTTGCGGATCCCTAGGAACTAGGACCTAGGTTCCACACGCAAGACTAATAAGGTCATTGGACTTCGAAGACGTGCATCGCATCACCGCTCCCGGCTTTTGCCTCGAGATTCAAACCTCGGGATCCTAAACACCTGTCACCTCTGTCAGCTCTTAGCGCTCAATACTCCGCTGCCGATCAGCGAGAAAGTAAGGCTAATATGTTAACAACGCTACCGCAAATCAACGCGCATGTGTACTCTCGCTATCCTAACAATCCCATCTACTAGCTCTACTAGCTTCAGATTAATCGTCCGATCTTTTTCGTACATCGTGAAGCTCCGCTTTGTCAATTCTCACGCCCAGCCGACGGCCACGCGGTGGCATAACAGCAAGTAGCAGCAGCAGAAGCAGGCGACATCAGCAATAGCCACAATATCACAATAGCACAATAGTACAACGGCACAATGGGCAACGGCAACAGCAAAATGGCAAACAACAACAGCACCGGAAATGCGCAGCCTCCAATAATTCGCTTACCTGCACCCAGCTGCCGAACAGGTCATAATTCAGATGAAAAGCAACTAAATTGCCCTCTAGTTACCTACTAGCTAAAATACCTGAACAAAAAGGCAGGTCTGTCAAGGACTAACCGCAATGAGACAGTCCAAGGGCTCATTTGATACCGGCGTGGTACATCCTTGACGACGCCACTTGATCTGTTCACCGTCCGTGGGCTTGGGCCTTTATCCCTGCTTACCATTACCCATTACAAAGGTTCGCCGACACCAAAGGGAACTTGCAGGACTACGGCGTACGGAACCACTACGCTGGGACGAATGAAAAGGCGATCGTGTTCCTAGTCTCGAGCATCATGCCCCACTGCCGACTTCAGTCCGGTCATGACAGGTGTCTACCACGTTGGGTAGTGTCTCTCTCGATGATTTATTTTTCTCTCTGCAGATCTCGTCGACCGTTAGCACGGAGTGTTGTCACGAATGAACCCATAACAGGAACTACTAACCAATACGAGGTCTGATATGATACAGGCATTGCTACTACAACACGCCATTCCGCTGTCATCGACCGAGTCCTTGCCTGCAGGGTCCGTTTCCAGCCATGACAATGTGAACCTGAACTACTAGCTATGACATAACTCCCGTCGATATCCTTCACGATGTCTCAGCTAAGATGTGCCAAGCCAGCTTGATTTGTGAAATATAAGGTCGCTTTGACATGAGGCACTGGCCAGTGCGGTGCCGACAAGTTCAAAAAGCAACGTTTTTTTCTCGTTGATCAACTCCGCGACAGGGACGAATGCCACGCACCGAGGCCCGCTCTCCTTCTCGCTTGTGCCGAAATAGGCGTCGAAAAATAACTAAACCGTACCTGTCAGCTATTGCTACTTGGGGCAACCACCTTGTCCAGTAGCATGGCTGGAGCAATTAACCTTAAGGCTGGCCATCCCACCATCAGGCTCGGCTATTCGGTCACCGTAGCAGTCGATCTACCCTGAGAAATCTTTAGAGTTCCCCTGGTTTCTAGAAAAAGGGCATTGGTTACACGGACGCAGCTGAGTGGTCGGTTCACGAGCCGACTGACGTCTGCTCTCCGCCCAGATCCTCTCTGAGATCTAGCATCGTAACGTTGCTGCATCAGTCAGCGCGAGAGTCTGACTCGCTAGGTGTTCACTAGGGGCATTGATGATTGGAATTCAGGTCCAGCAAGCATGGGTCGGACTAGGGTCTGCCAACCAACATGTGTTCACCTACAGGAACGAGATGTGATAGAGGAATATCACCCTAAAGATGGGCCATACACATACCCGTGTACCCGTGTATCTGCGTATCCGTGTACCCGAGTATCCGCTCAAACGCATACGCATCTATGTATGTATGCATATGCACGTACCGGGACATCTTGAGATGATGATACTTCCCGCTCCCCCGGATCCGACGCCACCCAAGATAAACGAGGCTTGCTGGTTATGAATGGTTTAAGAAAGCGTAAGCGGCATGCTTACGTGCGCACGCCTCGAAGGCGGAGTTTGGAAGGTACTCGGCCGCTCTTCAGTGAACTATTACCGAAATGGGGGACAGTGGGGGGGATATGAGGGAAGAGAAGCAGGCATTATGTGAACCTCATGACGCGGTGAGAGCCTATCTTCGAGCGCCTCTATCTTTCACCGAAATGGGGGCGGTCCGCCACACGGATAGGGTCACCTTGTCATCGCTCGCGTGCATTTCCACATAGACAGGGAGGCCCCTTGATTTATAAGATACATATGAACGACCTCCTTATAACGAAAGTTAGGTACACAGCGACTGCGGACTAGCCTTGGAAGCTACATAGCGCTCATAACAGCGCCTCAAGGAGACGCCGGGTCTCATCCGCATCTGCTTGTTTGCTTGTCTCACGCTACATACTTAGATGAGGTAATGGACAAACGGCTTCTTCGCAACTCGGACTCGCAACCTAACTCCGGTTTCAAAGACATTTCCGAGTAGGAAGAAATGCCAAGGTAGTATACGAGAAAAGCAGGCCAGGAAATGGAAGAAAAAAAGAAAAAAGCAAGTTGTATTAGATTACTAATCTGCCTTAGCGTGGGTCCCTATAGGTATTGGACTCGTCTATTCTTCCCGTCCTAACACTCTCCTTTACAGGGTTAGGGTTCTAACGGTCGACGGGTATACCCGCCATTTAATCTGGCCCCTCCAGAAGACGATAGATTAAGATCAAAAGAACAAAGTATTCCCACGGCCAAGCAACTCCCCACAATCGATATTATCCGATATCAAATGTCGATATACCGAGATCTATAACTTCGACGCTAGATTCATCTATCAAATACCTAGCATGGTAGATTGCATTCATGCGCACGTAGGGCTACCGGGTCTCGCATTCTACTTCCCCGGTGTCACCGAAGAAGACATTGCAAGTCTCATACCTAAGTAACAAGCCAAGCTGTTGTGAATAGATAGGGAGGCTTGGGTGGATGGTTGTGGTACCAGGGGCTGAAAGAACTTTGCGCCAAAGTCCGGATCGATGACGAACTCCGGGACTACCTGTAACACGCCTTAAGTGCATCGAGGCTGTCTAGAGCTAGTTAAGGAAAGCTGGTTTACAAAAACTGGCTTTGATCTTCGAGCTGAAGCTTTTCCCTATCTAAGAATATGATAACAACAGTGCTCTTACGCAAAATGATGCCTTTTTAAAGCCGATAATTTCACTTAGTCGAGACGCCCGGCTGGGCCGAGCACGTGGTTGGAGTGATCATCCATTTGCCACTTCCCTAGTAAAAATCTTAGAATCTTGCAATATTGAAGCCGGGAAAATTTGGTTTCTTCCCCACCGATTAGATCGACTACATACGGCGACAGCGACATCCACGAACCCCCCACCCCAAGCTAGACTCGTCGGGCCTCAAAGAGCTAAGTCCTACGCATCCCTAGACTGATCTGAGCTCGTTCCCTCTCCTGTCATCACCTCCCTCCCTCTCACCCTTCCCGCTGCCAAAGATCATCGCTAGCACCGTCCGTAGTCAAATCAGAGCCAACGAGTCAACTAATCCGGTCGATTAGCCACGCTACGGTGGCACAGTAATCGCGCTCTCTAACACATGGATCCCATGCCTCACGAGCCGTGCTCGTACGACATCTACATCAAGCCGGAGACGAAGAAAAGTAAACAGTTCGCGATCTAATCTCACTAACCTAGCCGTCGCCCCTCCCTCCTCCCTCCCCCTCCCCCACCCTCTCTCCCCCGAACCGCGCGTCAGGGCCTCAAAACACTGCATACGTACATACGTACATACACGGCACCGACAACTTTTTTTTTCCACGGTCTGCGAACCGCTAGGTAACTTTGGTCTTCTATCTAGGTACACACCCAGACGAGACTAGGTGCCTACCTATATCTCAACAGGGCTATCGATGGCGAGAGACATTTCAGGGGGACGGGATCGACAATGCTGACGTGACGGCATGGCATGGCATGACATGACATGGTACGGGATGGGAATGGGAATGGGAATGATTACTACCTCGAGGCCGAACCCTCCTCCTCCCCTTCCCCCCTCCCTCCCTCCGATACCCATCCACGGCCAGGGGTCCGAAGATCGAGGTGCGCGACATGGCGTGATGATTGCAGCGTACGTACGTACTCGTGAGTAAGTCAGGTAGGTCTAAACCCCCTATTTACCAACCTACGTAGTAAGCTGAGTGACGTGATGTTGGGGAAGAAAGAAAGAAGAAAAAAAAAACACGTGCGAGGCTAGCTCGCCGTCGACGTCAACTTCCTACCTACCTACGTATGACGGGGATCCGACAGGACGGTTTGACCGGTCTCCCTCTGTCTAAGAACCCGTCGTATCCAGGAACATGGGATCCTCGAAACCTTGACCCTGACGCCAGAGGCGTACCGTACCGTACAAAACAAAAGTCATACGTGCCTAGTCCATGCCCGACTCGTGTAGGCACGTTGATGATCTCGGACAACGCATCAGGCAGGTAGGTAGGTAGTCAGAATATAGTTTATCTGAAAATTTTCACGCGAAAAGCGTCTATATGTCAATGGCTGTGGCGCGTCCTACGTAGATGGTATGACCGGCGGAATCGCCTAAGCTATCTAGGGTATGCCGAACGGAGCATCTATTCCACCTATGTACACTTCGGTATCTGCTATCTAGGTAGACACCTATTTTGGGCATATGGACTACTTGCCTGCCTACCTACGTAGACAGACACAGAGATAGGCAAAAGGAAACAAAGTGTGTGGTCAGTTATCCCAAGCTGACGAAAGCTGAAGCGATGGTGTCCGCGTCGCCGTGGCACATATGACGTAGCAGGCGCATGTTCTGGAAGAGGCTCTGTACTGATTTTTATCAGGTATCTGACAATTCCCCCCCTTTCTATCGAACCTACTACTCTTCCCCCTCAATCAGTTGCTTATCTCTTCTTCGTCTCAAAGGCGTTCCATCCTCCTCATTCCCACGAGGTAACGAGAGCTAAGCCTGACCATCTCCGCCGGGTCTGGTCTGGTCGATTAACACGACTCTGTTGACACCAATCGACCCGAATGGTGGGCGTCAATCCAACGATAAAGAGAAACATGGTGCGTTGTTTCGGGTATCCCTATCATGCGATGATAATAATAAAAAAAGATCTAGAAAAGTCCGGTCCAGAAAAAAAAAAGTATCCAAAACCTGCCGATGCGACGCCTATCAGATAGAGATGACGGAGAAGGAAAAAGACGCAGAGAACCCTTGCAGTCATACGTGAAAAAAAAAATCTTCATCTGATAATGCTGTTTCCTTATCCCTTCGCAGCATCCGCACTTTGTAGCTGCTGTACGCCTGACATACCCTTCCTAGTCCTGTTACACCCGAGAAAGAAGAAAAAATGCCGATCCAAATAAATGCTGTGATGCCCGACCAGTGATTTTCCAGTGCAATCTGCCACAGATTTTCGCCGGTTTCCTGATCCCCCTTGGTTTTGGTACATGGTTCGCTGAGAGGTCGCAGTGATTGGGGGACAGGTGGCGGTTAAAATCGGGAACAGGGCACCGGGATTTTGAGACAGAAAGAAAAAAATGACTTGTGGTTTTTGGTGCGTAGATTGAGTCGCACACGGGAAGCAGCTGTGAGCCGCCAAAAGAATAACCTGTGGTTGGTGTTGAGCACAGTCATTTTGACACGGTCTCCGACTTCGCTCATCCACACAAGACGGGCTTATCGAAAGTTTTTAACAACGCGAATGAGCAGAACCCCTTGGGTCTTGTTGCCGTTGGCATCAAAAAGGTGAACAAAGCGGTAGCCCGTCGCCAAACGGTCGAGGCGGATGCATGCCCAGCCAGCGGATGGGTCGCGGAGTGATGCGAGCCGGTGCGCATCGTCTTCGACTTTGAACCTAGATGGAATATTTGTAAGCTAGGATTCGTGGACAAATCGGGATCTTCAGGAACGCCCCAGATATGACAGACTAAAAAAAGACCCGCAAGTCACACAATCGGTGGACAAGACGCTAAGAGATGGAGCCTGATGAACATGGACGTGAACGAATGGGCAATGCGAATCAAAGCTGGAAACCGGGAGCTTGAGTGGCTCGGTCCGTTTCCGTGGGGAACTATGAGAACTGCTGGTAGACTATCATATATCATTTTTTTCTCACTCCCGCCGCTCGACGGGTGATTGCACATG
Source organism: Rostrohypoxylon terebratum (assembly GCA_022497145.1). Classification (NCBI taxonomy): domain Eukaryota; kingdom Fungi; phylum Ascomycota; class Sordariomycetes; order Xylariales; family Hypoxylaceae; genus Rostrohypoxylon; species Rostrohypoxylon terebratum. The sequence goes on along the minus strand of MU385914.1, from coordinate 70,866 downwards.
CAAGTTCAGCCTCCGGCTCGTCCCCGGGTCCGAATACACGGCTCATTGGTGGCAAGAAATGAATAATGTAAACCCGAGCGCCCGGATCCGGGTATGCAGGCACCCTTCCGCTGGAGAACCAAAGTGAGGGAAATTTGCTGCGTGTAGAAATGCGTGTGGAAGGTAGAGAAGACGAGAAAATGTGGTGGAAATATTTACCTTACAAAGCTGAGCTGTTCGATGACATTTTGGACACCCAAGAATTGGAGGTCGTTTTTGACGGAACTGAAGTCGGGGTGGTCTGTTTTCCCAGCTGCTGTCTTCTGCTTAAGGTCATATTCGCGCGCTCCTTTTTCAACGTGCAATTCGCATTTCACCAATGGTCTCAAGGACCTAGTATTGTTGCTGTTAACGCCCTCAGGTAGTGGGATGTGTTGGCCGGCGAGGACTGTGATCATGAGATCCATAGTGTGATGCATGGAAGCGCAATGGGTGAGATCAGGTTCCTGCCCCGGGAATGCGTCTTCGCTGCGGTAGCCCGGCGGCTTCAGTACCCACCCATGCTCGCCTGAAAACATGGCTTCGTTAAGCATCATGCCCTCATCCCAAGATTGCCAGTTCATTGCCACCATCTGTACACCTTTGCGCCAAAATGGTGTTGGGTCAGGATTTGATGAGTCCACACGGAGGCCCTTGGGGTAAGCACGCATGAAAAAATGACGATTGTGAGAGAATAATTCGTGGTGTTTAGAACCCACGAGCTCTAATATCTTATTCTCGCTTATGGAGAAGATGTGCGAAGGACTTTTGGCGGCGGGGGATTCGAAATTCGTGAAGTGCTCACTGTGAGTGTAGATAGCGAGGGCACTGAGTTTTTCGCATATGGGTACTTTGACCTTCTTCACGCCAATGGGATGGACAGGCCTTTCGTCTTCTGATCCATATGCATCGTCGTCAATCGTCGAATGCGGGGCTAGTGTCGACATAGTTCCAGGGTCGAAAGATGACGCCTTTTTAACTTTTATGAGTATTTTGTTGAGAAGTTCCTCTAATTTGGGCATCCGACCGTTCGGACAGGTATCATAAGGTTTGTCAACCAATACGCCTGCCCATTCCTCCTTCATAATTTTTACCATAGATTCTTGTTGCTCCTGATCGGCGTGAACCTCCAAGCTCACGATGATGGGTAAGCTGGTAGTCTCGAAGCCGACTTCGCGAATTGCCCTGCAAACTTCGCGGAACCCAACGGGCGCAGTAAATGTATAACCGTGCATCACAATGGGTTCGTCCGGTGGTAAAGACGGCCTGGATCTTAAAGACGAGCGTTCAACCTCAAGTTCACGAGCGAGTGTAGCTGGGTCGAGATGAGCGCCGACCTCGCGACCAAATGGTGGAGGTGCTAGCTCAGTCTTGCTGCATCTAGGGCTGTGGCTATGAACTTTTTCGATACCCAGTTTCTGCCGAGTCTTCTCGATCGTTTCTTCTACCGTGCCTTTGAGATGAGCAGCAGCAGTATGTAAGCTCCCGCCGGACAAGTGACGAACATGTTCGAATCTTGATGGCGGCTTGGACGATGGGTCTCTTGGACGATCTGGGGTCGAGCTTTGCGAGTCTCCATTCCAAACATCTATCTCTATGCACCTGCATCCTCTTCTTAAGACGCGTCTATATGCGTCTGCTGTGCTCCGACCGGCCCATTGATTTCCAGATAAATATGTGTTGTGGCTACTACTGATGAAATAGTTGCTGATAGGTTTCGAAAGATCTTTGTCTTCGAGAGAGGCGGGTTTCTCTGCTTCGAGTGTAAACTGAAGCCACCATACTTCGAGGAACTTCTGAAAATTGTATCGCTCCTCCGTCAAAGCTTCCAATGACGGAACATTTTCGCCCTGTACACCTTCAAGAAAGTTCGCAAAAGCTATCTTGGATACAAAAGCATCTCCTCGGCGTAGAGAATCGTAGAGTTTTCGTAAGTGTCGCTGGATGGCGGCGCTGAGGTAAACCTCCTTCTTCCCATCTTGGAAATGTACGACGGTCGGCGTGATGAATGAAGCCAAAGCAATCGCCCGTTTCAGAGCTTTCATCGAATTGGTTCCAAGTTCGGGATTCAGAGTAAGGCGGCGGCGCACCGAGTTCGTGCGCCTCGTGGCTGCTTCGGACGGTCGTTTCCGCATCTTAGACAGGCTTGTTAGTACTTGTCTATGAGCTCGTATTCGAATATGACGTAAGTAAGGCAGTTCTATGTCAACTTATGGTGTCAACTTACATTAAAACACATCAGGGTAATAATAGTAAATTAATTAAGCTAGATTCCAAAGTATAGCCTTGCTATCTCGTTCGTGCTCCTATTGAGCAAGAGCAAGAGAGAAGGTCGTTAAAGACCATCAGGGGTGGGAGGTTTGTCGCCAGTCCGGGAGAGCTTCGAAGCAATGATCCACGTTCCAACTAAGATAAGGGTACTAGGTAGTTTTTGCTTAGGGAGGATGGTGATAAGTTGGTAGAGTGAGATTGCTATGGGTATATGAGACGACAGACGGGTATATGGAGGACTGATTCGAATAACTAAGGGATAAAATATGTATGCACGAGAGAGTAAGACAAAAGAGGGATTGCGAAATGAAAGAAGATGCAAGATGCAAGATGCAAAAATTAAAGGGTCCAGGTTCAAGTTATTGTTTCTTCAGGTTCAGCTACGGGCATGGGTGTAGCCTCATCCCAGTTCGAAGCGCGAACCGGGGCCCCCGCTGTTTAGCAGCTCTAAGAGGCTAGAATAGAGCCAATCCGACCGTTTTAAGGCGAGCAGATCCCTGAAAAACAAGCTACCATTCATAGGGCTGGGTACCGTTAGATTGGGCCCTGCGTGTCTTGGTTTTTGTCCACCAACCAAGAGACCCAAGAGATCTAGTAAGAAACACACTCGTGAATATGGGGTCTTTTGCACTTTGGGGCCTGGGAACTTTAAAACCTTGCCCAAGAAGCTCAAGAGATGGGAGATAAAAGGCTACGACGAGGCCAAAAAATGGGCAAATTGGTCAACCCTACAAGAGACTTGGAAGAGACCCAGACCGCTACTATCGAAAGGGTTTAGGTCAGCCGTGCCGATGATCGTGGTCCATTGGGGGAGGCGGAGCCTGTAGACTCACAGGCTCATTATCCATTATTGGCCCCCAATTGACGACTGACAGCTGTAAGAGGTAGAGTGGACATGCAAGTCAACGATGATTAGTGGTCCACCGACACCCTTGTCCACTCATTGTAGTGAAATCATTCGCTCGTTCGATGCTCGAGGACAGCTGAAATGTAAGATACAACTCTATGCATAATATTAAAAAAAAGGATTAAACGGTTTGAACGGGGGTAATTTGACAGATTCGATAAGACTCGAGATGTTAAAATTCAACTCTTAACATGTCCAGCTTCGACAAAGTCCGGAGCAAAGGAAGAAACAAAAGTTGGAGAATGTCTCAGTTGGCAAGACAATGCGAGGCTCGAATTGCACATAGTGCATGGATCGACGGCAAGGTGGACTTAATAAGTCATAGATGGAATAGGATGCCGGAATGCTAGTATCCTGTGTTTATCAGTCGCTGCGCCTCTTTCTGTATCCCGAACAATAGTGGCATGAGCTGTTGAAGACGTTGATGGAGAAGTTGATAGGACGAAGTTGATTGAAAGAATTGGGGTCCGTTAGAAAAAAACAGTATGTACATTGTAGGTACCTAATATGTAAGCCTAGGGCATTGCCATATTGGAAATTGCGCTGTGCTTGCAGATGAAGTCGCAGTGCAGTTCGCATTTCCGCGCAGGAAGGAGCAGTAAGAGTAGGTAGTATCATAGTATGGATGACTATAGAGTATAGCCCCTTGGGGTACTAGTCCGTAGCAGGTACCGCGTAGGATGAGTAAAACCTTGAATGGATAGCGGGCGACACGTGAAATCGGCGGTTAAAAGGGGGGGCTTTTCAGGGTATCTCTTGCCCGACCTGCCGACATGCCCGACATTGGCATCCGCGTCCGACAATCAACGCAAGGCTGCAGACCGAAAATCGACGTCACCATGCCAAATAAGAACAAAACCCCAACTTTGATCCAAATTTGAAGCAACCTTGGCTGCTTCCAAGTCGCCCAACTTCCAATCGTCACTACTACTCAGCCACGCCTAATCGCACACCACATCGTTATCACCTACAAGGCTATGCTATGCTATGCGCTGGCAAATGAGACGAATCTGAGCATCCAATTCGTCCAATTCACTCATTTCACTCAATTCACCTGGACAATAATCAAACAACGAATCGGGTGTCATTTGAATCAAGGACTAGAAAGTGGCCAGATTAGCGCAGGAAGACACCGACGATGTCACAGAAAACGCGCACAGATTACGAGGCGGAGGTGCGATCGTGGGGTTTTTCTCACGTTTTCACATGGACGGACGGCCCGTACGTCTCCTCGACATCTACCTAGTACCTTGCCCCTATCCCATCGGCTTACAGCCCGATCTGACGCCAGATCCGACATCAGATCTGCTCTGCCTAAGGCGATGCGGATGAAGCCTGACGGATAGGACAATAATTCTTTTTCTCTTTTTTTTGCTAACTCATGCCCTGCGACAGCAACGCGCACTACCAACCGCATGTCCACGCCGGCTTGACAACACATCTGATCACCGCGGGCCAGCTGACTATCACGTATCCCAAGGACCCAAAGCCTGAGAAGAAGACGTACACCGTCGGCGACCGCATCGACGTCGACGCTGGCCGCGTTCACGAAGTCTGGATTGGGAACGAGGGGTGTACTTACGTCATTGGAGAGTAGCGTAATGACTCGACGATATGTAGAGTAGCATAATAGCATTCTGACTTTCGGACAAAGCGTAGTTTTTCGCCTTCCTATCGCCCGGACTGTAAGGTATGAGTATACGGTTACCCCTTGATCGGGTTTCGTGCCATATACACCTATTGAGTCACATCGCTGTCGGGCACCAGGCCGTGTCGAAAATGCTATCTCGTTGAGTCTGCGAGGTTTGGGGGAGAACGAAAATCATTAGATTTCGCCCTCGCACGCTAATGTAGCCAGATATATCTATGAAGGTAAGGCATTATCATAGAGACAATGGTTTTCTATTTATCATGATAGAATAGATCTCAATTGGCACGGCTGCGGCAGGTGGAAGGTGACAAGACAGTGCTAGTCCGGGGAGAATAAGCAACCATTGTTACAATGGTGGTGGCTTACGCGGGGGCCGGGGCAGCCACCCATGTAATCGATTTCACAACGGACAAGCGTAGCATGATGAAATCAGTGCGGGATATGAAAGCATTTAGCCCGTGAAAACAAAACCTGGAATACCAAGGCACCTTCCACCCGTATTCGATTGATTGTGGTGGCGGTGCTTGCGAAAGCCTTCTTATGTGAAACCTCAATTCAGGCATCGCCAGGCTTGCCATTGATTAGCCTGTTCTCATTCTCGTGTCATCGGCTATGGCGACGAAATGCCTAGCTCAAATGATTATGGGTAGACAAGTAGGTAGGTACGGAAGCTCTGGAATGAAAAAATGGGTTATTAAAAGCTGTCCCGTTCCGTTGGGAATCCCCAGAAGAAAAGTTTGCGGTTCCGAGACATACTTGCAAGACATATATTAGTGTAAGGAACGCGGAACATGACTCTGGTTCGGGAATAAAAGTCCTAGGCTAGCGATGGGTCTTTCCGGGGAAGCTTACGACGAGTTCTCGTGATGAATTGTGAAGGAGAATTAGAAACTTTGGGTTGAAAGTTCATGGTGGTCATCATCAATCAGGAACATTAGCTCGCTTTTCCGGCTTGTCATCTAAGAGTCAAGACGGAGCATTTCAGAACTTTGGCCGTGCGGTGGGGGTTCGTGAACACGGTCGTCTACCGGATCGGGTCGTGCCGAAGTTCGCCAAGTCTAGTCAATCTAGAGCATCAAGCAAACTGCAGATCGCATGTTCACGATGGACACTTTGACCTTCTTGGCTTCTCAATGTTGGGTCGTGTGTACTTGGTTTGACAGATAAGTTCTCCTGCCCTACCCTATTATCACGTTACGGTTCATACATAACTCAGGAGCGCAGGGATATGTTTGTAAGGCGGTTGCTGCAAGCTTAGAGTCGCCGTGTAACACCGATCGTGGGACCTGGGTAAATTCCGTGTCATGATGTTACTACTGACTAGCGAGCTCAGATGTCTCAAATGCTGCATCTGCAATTGGAAGTTGCCGTTATCCCGCGGGGTTAAGCAGCACATGTATATAAATATCAGGTGCTCAGGTTATCGGAAGCTGTAGCTCGATGTAGCTCGATGGCGGCTGCCCATGCTGCCATGTTGGGTAACAGAATATCTGTCTACTTTGGGAGACGCCTACGTCTAGCATTGTCGTCCAGCATTACCCTATTCCCAAAACGTCGTGGGTGCATGGTGGCATAAACGAACGATAATGAAACGTCGAATTTTGAGAAGCCGAGGGTCGTAAGAGTCTTTTAACATGTCCACTCATCCCGAACTTCAACAATATGCCTGATAGTTGGATTAACCTTAACTATTCCCCACGTGTCCGTCTGCAGACTGGTGTGTTTGATCAACTAGAATTAATATATACTCGATTAGCCGCACGTTTTTCTTGCGGGGTTTCATCGAAGCTTGCGTAAGACCTGCGTGCACTAAGATGCAGTGGCACAACATTAGAATCAGTGACTACAGGTGAAGGGGAAGGTGAAGAATGTAGTATTTATTAATTTTTTGATCTGTGATCTGCGCCAAGGGTCTAATCGTGCGTTTCGTGCTCTCTCAGCTGCATACGAAGTACTGGAGATGGCGTAAGAAGGGTTTATATGGTCTTCCCGGTCTTCCCTTATCTAGTACCAGAAGGCGGAATCAAGGTGAATTATGTTCTCGCGTCGGCGTCTACCTTTGAGTTGGGGATTCCCTGACCGCCTTCGACAGGTGTCTAGGCCCGCAGATCCCGCTGGTGCCAAAATCAAGCACGCTACGGACCACGGCTATCAATGGTTTGTAAGTCTTGCGTCAGTTGTAGCAAACCACGACTGCATACATGAAACAGATGGCGGTCGAATACAGAAGGCGGTGACGAATATCTGTCAGCGCCGGGCAATCGGCATATGTAATTCGTCGGAAAGAAGTGAGATTTCGGGAGCTCGACACCGAATCAATCCTCCGTGATCACTGATATCTGGAAATTTTGACCGGGATCAAAGGCGAGTGGGGTGAAATTACGATTGCGACGTTACGGGATCGAGTTCCCTCATCACCTCATTCGTTGAAGGATTCTAGGTGGGCTGCTGACCTGATTTGATCAAGAGGGAAATTGTCTTTGATTGGTAAAACACCACCTATGGTCCTATGTTTTGTAAACGCGTGGCGCGTTAGAAGCTCAGGAGTGACGTCCTCTATATTTTATCAGTAGTTTTTTGGGGGGTGACTTGGAGTGACTTGGACGACCTGATATCGCATCATCTTGAGGCAATATCGGAAGGGCTGGAAAGAGAAGGTGTTCATTTGACCAAGTAACATTGGGTTGGAGTGAGATAATTAAGACATGACCGTAACCGCGGAAGGTCAAGCTGGTCGAAATTAAGAAATCGGCTTTTGGAAGAATATCTAGGTAAAAAATCAAGACCGGAGTATTTGCAGCGGTGATCCTTGGGCCTTGGTATGATCCTTGCAATCTTGCAATACTAATCTCTCTCCCCGGCATTGTGGCTGGTCTTGGTGTGGTCTTACAATAGTGGTTTTGGTTCCGCACCGCAAGATGCAACACCGACTGTAGTTGTGCTGTTGGTTCATTTAGTTCAGCAGCTGCCCAGTTGGCAGTTGGCCCTTACTATCGTAACCGCGTACCGGTACTAGATACCAATGTATGTTGATATAAACAAGAAAGATCTACCTACAGTGGCTTCAGGCTAGTTCTGCGACGCGTATGTTTATTTTTTTTTTGGTGATGATACGAAGTAGTATGATGGGCAGATGGGTCCTGAGTGGCTCACCGTAGTTGTAAGTGTAAGAGTTACATATGACATATGTAACTACCTGCTAGGTACTAGGTAGGTAATAACCTTGCAGAGTATCCGCAAGAACTGTAAAACTGGCAAAAGTAAATGCAAGAGCTCGGCCTCATTCTCGATCCTGTGAATCTTTGGAAATCGGAAGCGACGGGATTAAACCATGCATTTCCGAGATATGGTCTGAAATGGTCCATAAAGGACTTTTCAAATCAACCTTAGCATTATTAGCATTGCCGGCATGACAAAATGCTCCAAAAATGATCGATCTGAACAAAATATTTTATAAGTGACCATGAACATTTGCCGTGGAATTTATCTCGGAATCTCTCTTTTATGCGACGTAATACTCATCTCCTCTTTTATCTTAGCAAGGATAAGCTTAATATTAAAGTGGTAGCTTCGGATAGATAGTTGATGCTACTCTCAAGGTTAGCTGTTACTTAGCACGGATACCTTAAGTTGCAGCCGCATCCCGCTGAGCTTAAACTCGAAGCTTTGATTATCGAAGGTCCGCAGTTCTCTCGTCCGCTGAACTCTAGTACTACACTAGCTCTACTGCTCTTTCTTCTCATCTTATTCGGTATGGTGCAATGATAGTAAGTAGAGCTGGATTATTAAATAGAGCTTAAGAAAAAGGCTAGTTGATCTTAGCCTGGCTTTGGTTAGGCCAAGTTAGGTCTATTCCGGCCTCTTGTGATGGAAGGAATGGCTATTGCAGGGGTATGGAGATCAGACAGGCACAGGAGCCAGTTTGCGGGGCTCTGGTGCGGAAGGTGGAGGTAGCGTTAGCTGTCTACCTAGGTACTAAGGCAGGTCTGGGTACTTTGATAGGTGACTGTTAACCGCCTACAAGCGATGTACTTTGACCTAGTCCCGCTTATTTCAATCTACCTGGGCCTTGCTGAGTTTGTGACATTGGCGGGCATGGGAAACTCGCTCTGGAGTTGCCTGAATTGCCTGGGTTGCTCTTTACTTGCACGTCTCAGTTGCCGCGCAGAAGTAACGTTCAAGTCTCATCTTAATTCTTTCTTATTAGATAGCTTCCCCCTAGTGCTCCCCCGTAGTAGTTCACATAGTCTTTCTTAATACTCCTTCTAATATTCTACCTAGGTATTAACTATTTTTTCCAGATCTCGATGTCCTATTCAATCTAGTCAAGATCAGTTCCAAATTCAGGTTTCTGCTGCGTCAAGATTTCCAAGACCCGCATCTAACACCCAGACACATCAGCCCGCGGCTGGTGGTTTCCAGTAACGGGCCTCTCGTGGTTGTCATGATCTGCCCTGTTCATGCTCCTGCTCTTCTTCTTGCTCTCGTTTATCGTCTCTCACCTCTTATTTAACTCCACCGTATCATATACTCTGTACATACATACGTATATGTAGGTGTACACAACCTCCACTTCATAGCTGCACCCATAGCTAGTAGCTACACCCATAGCTGCACTCCTAGCTTGCGTACTCAACTCGCGCCTCTTTTTACTTTCGTCTTTGTCTGCGTTGCTAGCTCTGTTGATTCATCTCCCCCGCATAATATACGTGGGCTATGGGCGCAGATCTTTCCCTTGCGGCACATACATGAATAAAGCACCATCTGAGCTGATGCTGCCGCATTCGTTTCGTCTAGGTGTATAAGCTTGGTACTCGGTCAGTTAATCCCCCCTCGTCCTATTAAGGTACTTGCCACATACGGACTGAGACAGAACACGTTGAAATATGAGATCCTATTAGTTCGCTAGACCACCCATCCCGCATCTCTCACCCAACCTCTCCGGTTCACGATCACACCAATGATCTCTTATCATTTTCACATGTAGCTCTACATCCTTGAACATATTTCATGCTTCCTTATTAGCAATCTTGAATCCCACACACGATCTATCTTAGAATACCACCTACCTCTCCCTCGCTCTGATAGCCGATACATATCTACATAGTAGATGAGATCTATTTTTGTTGGCGTGAATTGTTAGTCGCTAATACTTTGTTGAAGCTTCTAGCAATGGAACTGCCAATGCTCGTATAGCCGTAGTATTGTGCCGGTCCTTCGGCCTGCCTGCCTCTAACATTATGGGGAATTCGCTTTCTGCCGAATCGTCGCAGAAGGGTCAACGGACAACTCAGAAGTTGTCTAAACCTAAGACAGGCAATCCTACCGCAGCTGGCCTGTTGAGTACCACTGGTCTCTCGAGTTCTACACGTCCCTCACCCGGAGCAAGACGCCTTTCACTTCCACATCCTCCCACGCCCTCGACAGTATCGCCGGTGATTTCTGAGGCGGTTCCCCCAGTCCCAAAGATACCAGAGGTACCGGCAAATGTGTCCGACGAAAAGAAAAAGTTAGATCTGGGGAATCGTATATCAAGGAAATTGTTCCGGTCCAATACCTTCAAAGAACTTACTGGTCGCCGAAAGAGGAGCGAAACCATCGACGTGACGAGTCCTCGGCAAGAACGTTGGTCGAGTAGGACGAACTCGTTGCAAGTTGGACCAGAGGATGGGTCTAATTACAATCCGACTCCCATTCAAGGGTGATTGAGTAGTCTAATCCCCAATTTCACGAACACATGAACTAATATAATGCTTCTAGGGTCTTGTCAGTGAACGCATCGAGAACGTCGTCTAATTATGATCTAGGGTCATATGAAGCCAAACGATTGCTAAATCTCGTCGAAGAGCCATCTTACGAAACCAGCTCTGCAGTTTCAGGGAGTCATATGTACATTTCTGAATCGATATATGGTGAATTTAGAGGCCGACGACCATCAATTCCTGAAACGACTCCAGGGATAACTAGAGCAAACTCCGAAATCTCGTTATATACACCAATGCGAAGAAGGTCTTTGATGACTCCTGGTATTGCAACGCGAGAAGTGCCAGCGGATCCAGATCCAGGTCCTTCCAAGCCGAAGGTGAGGCATAGCCTTCCCTCAACTCCGGCGCGTCGGGGTTCCATAGAGTCATTGAGCGATGAGGCAGCTTACTTTCCTCATTTAACAATTGACCCGAACCTAACACCTCGTGCTCTTACTCCGTGTGAGGCGGAATATAAACAAACAGGCGCTTTCAAACTCGGCACCCTCCGGATCACGAATGGCAGCCCAGCACGGAGTCCTGCTCGTAATCCTGATGATAACAAGAAGATTAGGGGTCCTGAAGGGTTAGATGGCGAGCCTAAGGACGATTATTTTGAGCCGAAGAAGTACGCTCTAAATAGTAGCTCTAAATCTAACACTCCAGATAAAGCTCTGGAGCAGGCTGACACCCAAAACAAGTCTCTAATACCACCTCAAAGTTCTCCCCAAGATGTGGTGGCGTCTCTTGAGTCCCAGGCTTCCCCGTGTTCACCTGGACCTCAGCCTAGCCCGCGATCACACGATGAACAGCTGATAATTCCTCAGATACAAGTGACCAGCAAGCATACAGCTATGGAAGACGAGCTTTTTGATGATGCACAAAATGAATATTCGTCAGTTGAAGTTCTGGATGTGCGGGTCGATACGAATGCGAAATCTGTGCCACGCCCCAAAGGGACACCAGAAAAGCGAAGCTCAAGGGAAATTATCAGAGCAGATAGTGGTATTGCGAGCCCGACGTCAGAATACTCACATGTAGCTTTGTCCAAAGCAGACTCTGGTTACAGTTCGAGTGTTTCTCTCCGCTCCTTATCTTCGAAGCCATCGGCTCTTGAAAAGGATCGTGTTTCGGAAAATGAAGTTGATGCTACGAATAATATCGATACGAACCGGAACGAGAGTACTGCAGAATCTCAAGTCGCGATTCCGACAGCGGTAGCAGCTGTCGACGTTACGAAACCAGTCGACGAGGCTTCTCCTCCACCCGTTCCTATGAAGGATCCACATCTTGTAGCTCTTGCTAGTCCAAGGGGAACCAGCGCGTATGTTCAGCAAAGCCCTATAGCACCAAATGCCTCAAAGCACACTCGAACTTCGGAAAGAATTATTTCGCCAAACCACACCCAAATTCCGCCCAGTCGCAACTTAAAATACCATCGGGCAAGTATGCACAGCCCAACCACGTCTAACTCTTCTATGAGAATCGGAACTGGTATTCGCAAACCCGGGAAATTGCATCGATTTTTGAGTGGAAGCCGAGCGCCGCTTACTGCCTATAGCACGCATCCTACTGAATACTCGAGTGTGCCTACCGTCTCTAGGGATTTGCAGGCGAGACTTCAGACGCACACAGGATCGATGCCCATGTCATTGAGAAGACTGACTTTAAGATCGGCAGCTAGCAAGGAGACACTTGGAACTATACTTAGCGTTGGAAGCGCAGAACTTTTGCAGGATGATGATGTATCCCCCAAAAGCTCGGGCGGCCAATTATGGACTTCAGATCGGATCCGAAGAAAACCGGTTTCTATCAGGTCGCCAATCACGCACAGTGCATCAGTTTCCACGAAAAGGCCGATTCCTAGGAAGCCTGTACCTATTCGAATTAATCACTCCGGTATGACAAGGGAGTTTACTAGGTCACCGGAAGCCATCAATGAGAACTCCAGAGAGAACGAATTAGCTCAGATGACGCCAGATCTTGTTACTGGCGAAGATGCTGGTACTGCGAGTCACGTGCAGGAGAATATAGGGATGGCTCGTAATAGTGCTGCTTCCATTTATGGACAAGCTGGGGACAAATCACGTTCTCTCACATCCCTTGAGATTCCGCCAGCTATGCCCAACATTACGTCTTCTAAGAGCCCGCCCCCGGTAAGTATGAGGACTCGGAATATGAGAACTCGACGATTCTCTGCACCCATCAGACCTCAGTCAACCCCTCCTGAAATGAGATGGTCAGGCCGACCCCCATATTCTCGGCGAGCCAGTCACGAAGGTGGTGGTCGAGCTCCCGACCCTACCGGTACATTCGCATTTAATCATGCTGTCATACCTAGGAGTTATAGCCAGGAAAATTTTCGTACCCTTGATCGAGCTCAATATAGCGAAGAATCTTCTGCGACGCCCATGGCAAGTAATCTCCGATCCATGAGCTTAAGATTTGACGTTGGGAAGGCTCAGGTACCAAACTGGAATGTTCAAGCAGATCACGGACCTACCCTCTCCCGACCATCATCTGCTGACCAAAGCCGCCGAGGTTCGTTCGGTAGTCAGTCAAGTCACCAAAGCTCGGCAGTCACAGATCCAAGTTTCTTCCAGCAACAAAACCATTTGCATCTTAACCAACCCTCATTACATCGTCGGTCGAGCTATGACGAGTATAACCTCACATCTGAGAATAGCTGTGTTCAAGACAATGGCCCCTATCCGTCGATGCCACGCAATGGGCGGGCTTTTGTTTCTGACCCGTGGAGTGGCCGGTCGATGTCGATGCCACGGCAATGGGAACAGGAACTCAATCAAGAACTTAATCAATATATTCGGCATCCTCCGTACGCCCCTCGGCGCCATCAACGGCACCGGAGTTTAGACCAGTATGGTAATCCTATGCCTTACCGAGTTCTCCATTCTTACAATTCCCCTGCCTACCGCAACGTCCCAATCTGGCGATGAACTATATCTACTTCTTACACGAGGAACCTCTGCTCACCTCCCTCCGCCTTTCCTACAACCGTGCATGAGACATTCGTCTCGTTCGATGTTTCTCGAACTTTGCTCGTGATATCCTGCATCCCCGGCGTTTTGTCTTATGATTATACACGCCGGATCACTCCGGCAACCACTTTTTTTTGGCACTGCATTCATTATTGTAAGGCATTTCTTTGGTCATTCAGAAGGACGAGATAAGATGGTTTAGAGGGAAATCTAAGAGACTTTGAGACGAGGGTGATTTCGATTCTGGATGGCGAATATTATTTTATGACACCAGGCAACAGTCACGACTAAGGTTACGGGGATTTGCTTCTTACAGACGGAAAATGATACCACTTATTTGATGGACGTACACTTTATACCCACACCCATTCGGAAACAAGGCTGCCGTTTTTTTCTGTCTGGACGGCATGATTGAACAAGCATACGACTAGCCGTTGCTGGAACTGTGTACATATAGCATGGCAACGAGGAACATAGCAAGTGCAAAATGATTATGCAAATACCTACTCAGCTGGTCGGGAGGTCGCGGTTCAGCGCTGTCCTTGTGTAGTTAATGGAGTGTGAGTGACTATACCTGATCAAACAAGTAAGCAATGCAGACCTAGTTTCATCGACAACAAGTGGATATATGAAGAAATTTAAATCATTGGAAATATGATTCGATTATAGTGTCACAAAACGCAACTGAGCGAGTAACTCTTAGCGAGCCTTTTGATGTGATATTAGTAGTAAATAGACGCTACCGATTTTCCCCCTCCCTGATTATCTTGTGGCATATTATTGTATAATTAATTCATTGAGTTGTGTTACGTACAAACTTCCTTTTACTTCCTTTTACCGGGAACATTGAAGTACTCGGCATACGCCGCTGCAAGTATCCGTATACGTATATCTGTGACCGGCCGACTTTTTGGGACAGAATAAGATGTACTAGGTAGGTATGGGGGCTTTGCCTCGTATCAAAGGTCGGACTTTATGTTACCTATACTACCTGCCTCTTCGAAAGGAAAGCACGTCGTCGAGTTTAGATAGGATCCTGCATGTATCGACACACATGCAAGTTCCAATAAGACAGAGCTATTATTGTAATAGTAGTAGAGAGATCGGGTGCTGAAGCACAAGCCAATATTTATGTCGAGGCGTACCAAACTATGAGCACGGAGAGACTCCACTTCCACATGTCGAGGAGGTATGGATTCTGGATTCTGGTACTATGCCATGCAATGTTGCGGTAAGACGGCACTAGGGTACAGACTTTTCATAACATCAGATGGTTTCCGTATGGATAATGTGATGAATGTGGATGTTAGTAGCAGTAGTAAGTATAAGTGTAAAGGTGGCTAGCGAATCTGCGACTGGCATGAGGTGCATAGGAGATTTTGAGATCTCGAACTGATTGCTCCATAAAGGCATTGTTGAGATGAACGACAAGGGGTCCCGGATAATGGGGGGGGTTTGAGGGTATGACGTTTGTGACAATCCGGACTCCTATTGTGTCAGAAAGCCCCCTATCCAATCGAGATGAAGTCGCACCACGACCTTTTGTTTTGAGAAGCGCATAATTTTGAATACACACATATGACGCTGATATGAGCAACCAAATCAATTCGATCGTGTCGAGGTTGAGTATAATAATGTAATTCTTATCCATAGTGTACTTCGTATCACGAGCAATTAATAAGTTGAAGTACCTACCCCTGAAGCTTCGGGCTGTTCGGGGTAGGAAATGGCCAATCCCGACAACGCGGTTGAGAGTGTCTCACTACCTAGTCTCACTACACTAGTAAGGATAGCAATTCGCACGGACCAAGATGGAAGGTTTAACGCTTGGGTCGAATTTGGTTAGGCGACCAATCATTACATACTAGTAGTACCTATCGCGACAGCTAATTGTTCGCTTGTGTTCCCGTGCACTAAACCCAATAACAACATTCCAATAGATACGGTGCGGGTGAGTGGATTTTTACTGTGCAACCGTTGGCCACTGTCACTGTAGTGTAATTACTGGTAAATAATTACGTAGCTTGGACTGCTAAGCCACAGGAGTTCGTTGCCCGCACTTTGGATTTTTTTTTTTTTTGTATTTGCTACAACGACTTTTGACGGTATCGGATATTGAGCTACACGAACTGCACGAGCTGCAAGATATACGCGATACATATCGTGGCATAGCCGCCCAAGTTGTGTTTTTTTATACACTACACAAGTGTAAACAATTTTAGAATACGATAACCCGGTTTAGCCGCATGACCCCAGGACGGAAAGGATTCACTGAAATCGCACTACGAACAGGTGCATGTTTTCATGTCCATGTTCATTCGTGGTGAAAACCACGCGGTTCCATAATTGATCACCAACCCGAAGAGGTGAAGAGGAGACAGAAGTTAACAGTTCATGAATGAATGAATGAATGAATGCCTGTCACTACTTACAACATCTGCAGTCACAAAGTCACAAACCCGCATGAAAGTCCAACCTGCTCCCACGTTTCACAACACACACTCCCTACAAGCCTACAGGAACCAAGCTTTTCAATACCTTGTCCATGACCCGACTACCCCGGATCGATATCTGAAAAGAGAGAGAGAGAGAGTGATACTATTACCAGATATATTACCTATAGCTAGCCTTAGAAGCTAATCGATCCTACACAAATCGGGGGAAAAAAAGCAAATCCACAAAATACCGAGAACTGCCGTCTTCCATCTCCCATCCTTCGTCCTCCGTCCTCTATCCTCCAATATGGCAGACTACGGCCGCCACTCAAACGAACTCTCCTCTCCTCCAATAATTGATCATGAAGTGATCGCCAGCATTTCTCTAGGAAATAGCTCCAGCCCCCCGCCAGAAGATGGCACTAGCTTCGTACCTCCCTCAAATAGCTCCGGAGGCGGAGCCGGAGGTGAAGTTCTTGAGCCTAGTCCAATGCAGCCCGAGCCCGAGACGCCCACGGAAGTGCAAGATGTATTGGCTTCAGATGTATGAACTCTAGACATCCTTGATGTTAAGATATAGTATGGCTGATTGGTGTAGATTGGCGTATCTACCATGTTGAATAGACTTAAGCAAAGTATTACAGCAGCCAAGGTTCGTCACAATCGCAGTTCGCTTCCCGCCTATTCCTTACTTAGTCACTAACCATCATATGTTGCTAGGAATTTGCCACGTTCCTCAAGAAACGATCGGATCTCGAAGACCAACACGCAAAAGGCATGAAGAAGTTGTGCAGATCGACACAGGATAGTATCCGTCACCACGACCATAGGCAAGGAACGTTCGCGCAATCATACGAAGAGATGCTTATGATACACGATCGAATGGCCGAAAATGGAATACAGTTTGCGCTGTCTCTGCATCAGATGCACGAAGACTTGCTTGAGGTGGCCGCGGTAGCCGAGAAGCATCGTAAGGGATGGAAGCAGAACGGTTTAGCGGCGGAACAGCGACTGAACGACGTAGAAAACGCTATGCGCAAATCGAAGGCAAAGTACGATTCGCTGGCCGAGGAGTACGACCGAGTGAGGACTGGTGAGGCAAGACAGGGTCCCAGAGTTTTTGGCATCAAGGGCCCTAAGTCAGCAGCGCAACATGAAGAGGATTTGTTGCGCAAGGTGCAAGCAGCCGATACGGACTACATGGGAAAGGTTCAAACATATCAGCAAGAGAAGGCTACTATAGAGTCTACCACACGACCGGAAGCCGTCAAGGCCCTGCAGGATCTCATCAGAGAGTGCGACTCCGGTACCACCTTACAAATGCAGAAGTTTGGTAAGCGTTTGCCAACCGCCCACTTGGGAAGTTACGTCATGTACTAACGGCTCGCCAGCTTCGTTCAACGAAAAGCTATTACTTAGTAACGGTCTAGTCATAAGTCCTCTTAAGAGTGCTACTCAGCCAGGCCAGCACTCTCGCAGCCTGAAGGAAGTTGTTCAAGCCATCGACAATAAGAAGGATCTTCAGAACTATATAATCAGCTACCATAGCAAGGTTCCGGCCAGAGCGTCTGATGCGAAATACGAAAGAAATCCGGTATGCGTGGACTATATAATCTTGAAATATATTTGATATTAACTTGTGCTAGGTACTCAATCCCCAACAGAATACGTCGACGAGCCAGATGGCACAGTTTCCACAGCAGCAAAGACCACCTTCGCAAACTCAGCGACAAGATTCTCCTTTACAGACGCAAATACAACCACCAGGATCAATGAGCTCTCGAACTGGAGGCTATGATACGATATCATCCCCTTCAGGGTTTCAAGGACCGGTTCGAGCTTTCACACCTCCTGGAATGCAACCAGGATCACGGCCATCATCGGGGCCAGGTCATGAGAGGAGCTTTAGTCACGGCGCGATGCTGAACCAGGTCAGCGCGCCGCCGCCCCAGCAATACAACGCGCGGAATTCGATACAGGCTCCTCCGACCCAACCACGGTTCAACGGAGCTCCGCAACTTGGTGCCTTACCGTTCCAGAACAACCTGGTAAGGGAACAAAGCCCTCAAGGTTTTCAAGCCCAACCGCTGAACGAGCAATCTTCGGCGCGATCAAATTCGCCTCCGGGTGCTCTCACGCAAAAGACAGACGGGTCGATTCCAAGAGGACCCGTCTTTGGGATATCTCTCGAGCGGCTATACGAGAATAGCAAGGGACCTGTGCCGATGGTTGTGTATCAGTGTATTCAGGCTGTGGATCTGTATGGTCTTGCCGTTGAGGGTATCTATAGATTGTCGGGATCGACGGCTCACGTGAACAAGTTGAAGCACTTGTTTGATACTAGTACGTTTCTCCCCCTTTCCCTCCGCATCCCTGAATTTCAACAGGAGATAGATATATATAATATTTGCTAACAAGAAATAGACGAGGATGCACCAATCCTCGACTTCCGGAACCCGGAGAATTTCTTCCACGACGTGAACAGCGTAGCGGGGCTGCTAAAGCAGTTCCTCCGGGACCTGCCGGATCCGCTGCTCACGTCGGAGCACTACGCGGGGTTCATCGAGGCGGCGAAGAACGACGACGACGTGGTGCGGCGGGACAGCCTGCACGCGATCATCAACGCGCTGCCGGACCCGAACTACGCGACGCTCAGGGCGCTGACGCTGCACCTCCACAGGGTGATCGAGCACAGCGCGGTCAACAGGATGAACTCGCAGAACTTGGCCATCGTGTTCGGGCCTACGCTCATGGGAACCGCGCCCGGGAGCAACATCCAGGATGCCGGGTGGCAGGTCAGGGTCGTCGATACGATCTTGCAGAATACGTATCAGATCTTCGATGAGGACTAGGTTCCTCCTTTTTTTTTGGTAAAACTTGCCTACCTACTAGGTACCTATACGGAGAAGAGGAGAAGAGAGAGGTGACGGGAGAGAAGGAGGAGAGGCTGTACCAGTGTATGGCCGCGGACCTAACACCACCAGGCTCAGGCTCAGGCTGCGAGCCGCTCTTAAACTTATTGCTTATTGTCTAAAAGTAAAGAGTAATCTTTTTTTTATCTAATGGAGTTGAAGGGACGGAGATGGGAGGCGGCTGGTCGGGGCGGGTCGGGGGATTTTTGGGAGGGGATTTATAACAATGTCATCTTGCGAGGTTGGAGGTCGAAGGGCACGCGTCTATACGTCGTCGTCTATTTCCCCCCACTCGCGACCTGCTTTATTTTTTTTTCCGCACACACATATGGATGCTACTGCTGCTGCCCTCTGCTACGTACGAGGGATGGGGACGCTTCGTTGTTGTAGCACACCGTCCTACGAGATTGCGCGTCTTGCTTAGCTGCCGGCGGGTTGGGTACGCTCGGGCTAGGGGAGCTGTTTATAATGAATGATATTGGAATTATGAGATTGAAATTCTGAGCGCTGGTGTCTTTTTTATGTTGCGTTGTGTTGATTCTACGTGTGTACGTATATATATGGATGTGTATATGTTCCAGGCCATTGAGTTCACAGGAGAGGAGGCGGGTGCGTAAAGATTAGCTCATAAGTTCCTCTTCATTATTCGTCTATATTCGCATCCTCCAACAACAACAACGTACATACATATATATATATATATATATTTGACATACACAACCGTTCATTACTGCAGACTTTCTTTATCATCCACCCGGCTACTCTTACACACAAATAATTATGCTATATTTTGAGGGGGAGGGGAATCTGGTGCTTCGTCATCCTATCCTCTGCTAATGGGGTGTATCCATGAATCCTACGCGCCAGCGGGGGGCACGGGAGCGGCGGCTTCGGTGCCGGTGGGGAGTTGGCTCGGGGGTTGAGGGAGGAAGAGGGGGAGGTAGGTTACGGCGAGGGCCATGACTGTTGTTTTCGTTACCGTTAGGGGTATGTCTTCTGGGAAAGGCAGCAAGCAAACAAGGGGAAGGAGAAGGGGAAGGAGGTTGCTTGTAGAGGCGTCTCTTACCGGACATGCCAACGCTGAAGTAGCCGGGGGTCGCGTTGCTGCTCTTGCTCGCGTCCTCGCCCTCGCCGAGCCAGCTCTGGATGCTGACCACCACGGAGGCCCAGCCGATGTACCGGTTCCGCGTGAAGATGGCGGCCATGGGGAGGGTCGAGGATAGGGTCGAGGAGAACTCGGCGTTGTCGCCGGATTTGGGGCCGGGTTCTTGGTACGGGACCACTGCGGCGGAGGTGTTATGTTAGTAATGTCGGTGTTATGGACAGTTGTGGCTAGTGGTGGTGGTGGTGGTGATGATGATGTGATGACAGGTCGCCGATGCGATGCGATGCGCGGGTGACAAGGCCGCTTACCCAAGTCCTGGCGCCGCATGTCTTTCTTCGCCGACGCCATTTTCTTCCTCCTCAATCAACGACAAAAACAACAATAATAACCCGTCCCAACAACGGCGATAAGAACAACCACCGATTTTTTTTTCGATACGTATCCGATAGTAAACGTCGGGTAAAGCCGGGCGTCGTCGTCGATCGATTTCGATTTCGGTACAACGCTATTTTTCGATCCAGACAATCTTTTCGGGTACTATGTAATTCGAAAGACCGAGCTTCGGAAGGGCAGATGCAATAATACGTGGAACACGGAACCCGTAACTTGTGAGTAGATGCGATGTCGTTGCTTTCGATCGCGTCCAAACTAAAGGGATTTAGGTCCGCACAACGGGGGTCCACCCGACGCTAAGCTACGTTTGGGGAGGGTCTAGGTAGGTAAGTATTAGTGGAGCTAAGGTTCAGGGAAAGTTGGGGGCTCCATTTTTCCCCCTTTTCTCCACTAGAATGGTAGGGGAAGGGACCTTTCAAGGTTCAAGTGAGATGGCTATAGCCATGGATAGTAGAGATAATAGAGATAAAGCCACACACACGGGCGACGGGCGCTGGGGGCGGGGTTAATAGTTGGTTAGCCAGATCTGCGTTCAGTGAGCATTCGAATGTCCCTTCTACTAGCTCCTAGAATGTCATCGGTGGCTTGTTACTGGTGGAGTTCCCTAAGGTTTACGCCAACATACACATAATATGTATCAACACTCATGGAGGTAACCTT
Source organism: Rostrohypoxylon terebratum (assembly GCA_022497145.1). Lineage (NCBI taxonomy): Eukaryota > Fungi > Ascomycota > Sordariomycetes > Xylariales > Hypoxylaceae > Rostrohypoxylon > Rostrohypoxylon terebratum. The sequence continues at coordinate 49,771 of MU385914.1, read as the reverse complement.
CAACCAAAGTATAGCGCCGTCTCGTCTCGTCTCACCACCTTACTGCTCGCTACCTACTGGTCCTAGTTACATAGGTACTCACTCATGCTCACTCATTACCTCACTACGTACTCATTATCTAGTATCGTGTATATAATGCGTTCTGTCATAGTATACATGATACATACTATTTGTGCTCGATGCATGTGTCACCCATCGTGCATCGCGCATACGAACGAACCAAATATCGACGACAGCTGAGATGGGCAGGGAATGGGCGGAGTAGCCTTGCCATTCGGCCGGCACTTTCGAACGTCCCCAATGTGCCATGTCCCTTTATTCCCTATCTATATAGGGTCTCTGGGGTTATGTGTAATCTGCAATATAGATAACCGGCTGGTATTGGGTGAGCATCTTAGGTACGCCTCCTCCAACCCTCCCCTTTTTTTTGTCTGGGTTTGATCTAGTATCTATCGATTCAATTTTGTGCTAGCCGTGCGACATCGAATCCGTCGTCGCTTTATGAGAGACGGGAGTGTAGGAAAAGGGTGACGCCTAGATTTTTTTGGCCAAGAGCCAGAGCCCGGTCCGCGGTCTCCAACTCGCCTCTCGTATGCGGCTTACTTTAGTCTACGTCGTCTAAGTGTTTCTATGGCACAGATGATACCGATGAGATATGCGGTGATCAAGTACTAGGAGTGGTCGTAAGAGGAGAAGGGTTTCGGAGGATTGCCACTTCGCTACCTAACCTGTTCTGCCCGTGTGGTATGTTTAGATAGGTATTAGGTATTAAACATGCGGTCGAGTAAGACAGATGTGAAAGAGGGATTGTATCTCCGATGATCCCCACGGTTCGTAATTAAGTCAGTGTTGGGCTCTCTGTGATCAACACTAACCCGTGAGGGGATAAATACCTACCTACCTACACAACTGTGTGTGTGTATACAAATGTATATATGTATGCTGCATGTCTCGTCGAAATAATCCTGAAGCCTGTCAGCGAGCCTAGAGGTGTCTATTGCCTGACATATTGTCTGTCCGCTCATGCCTACAGCAGTACATTTGCATCAAATGTACAGGTAAATGTGAACTGACGATCCTCGACGGAAATCGGCTTTAGAAATGCACGAGGGAAAACGTCATATCTCGCCTATTAGCCTATCCGGGTACTGCCCAACCATTATGCAATGACAAAAATGATAAAAATGACAAATTAGGTGAGGGCCATCGCGGTCCGCTGTAATTGGGCGGCCGGACCGTTCCCCTTGCAGCAAATCCGGACAAAATGGAGTAACAGCAACACGAGCTGGGCAGTTTCAACAGATTGGCAACTTCTGAATGAGGAAGGACTAAGGAGTGTCATGTCGGTAGGCTGGGGATTTGGTTGCATTATTATATGTTTTCGTTTCGATGTTGCCGTTGCCGTTGTCGTTGCCGTTGGCTTTTCATCTACTGCGTACGTAGATGTGCAGGCAGCAGGGTAAGGTAGGATGGATGGATATACATATATGTAGTTGAAGAGGAATAGGTGAAAATCCGTCGAAAACGACATACATACATCATGTTGCACTTATAGGATCGATCCTGCATTGAGGAATTATGTGAAGAGCACTATGATATGTAAACTCGGACACACGACAGCGAGCTAATTTATGTACCTACCTTCACGGTCGAATAGTCGTCAGTTCGAAGCTCGATATCCCACTCCTCTTACGGCAATTGGTTGCGGGGATCTGCCTGCGAAGGGCGGACGAGATTCGGTCTACCATTTGCCAGAGATACAACGGTGGACGCCGGTGGACGCGGGTTATTGATGACCTGCGTCTGGGGCTGGCCTGGTCCGCCGCTGATAGGGTCGGTCAGGTCTGTCGCAGGTCTTGGACCTTGACTGCCCGAAGCATTAAGTTTTGAAGCAGCGAGAGAAAGATTGGTAATTTTTGTAATTTTCGTAATTTTCTCGATGGTGATCATGTAGCCAATAGGATATCAAAGATGGAGGTGGAGTTGGTTAGGTTCCTGATTCTCCTCGCTCTGACATCCTCCAAGATTTGTCTTCTTTTTTCTTTTCATCTACCGAGTTTGGTAATTCGGTGCGTATATTATGCACATAACACAAACGAAGACTATTCGACATTTGGTCTCATGATTTTCTCCTTATATCTTGGGCATCGTTGTCAGTTTATCGGCATCTGTCGTTTCTTTTTGTTGATGCCGCTGTTGATTTATTGTTGAGATGGGGTTATTAGTAGTGTAGAAACATACCATCATCTCATGATACTCCCAGTCCGATCTTAACCCCCGCACACAATCGCGCTTGGGAGACTTGGGAGACTTGGGAGACATACCGCAGTAGGTAAAGCTAGCCTCTAGGTAGCAATTACGAATTTACGATATGACCTCAGTCTAGGTACACTAGGTCCCACGGGCCACGGTATGATTCAGGTGATGATTGTTTGGTACTGATTAGCGATTACCGATTCTTGTTTGGCGAGACCTCGAGTTATGAACCTGTGACCTGCTAGCCTTAATACGTTTTAGGCAAACTATATTTACCAAGAGAAAGGATCTCTGGTCTGGCCCGGTCAGTCCGGTGAACTTAGAAGATTACCTAGCAGCTTAGGTTGTCCAGGGCCTCGGTTTCGCCCCTTCCTGACTTCGCTGTTTCCCGAGTCGTTTAAGTCATTTAATAATGTGTTTATCGTTTTAATGTCCTTTTTTCTTTAACTCCGGATATCGTAAAAGTTCCAAGTTCCAAGTTCCGAGTTCCAGTTAAAGCAGGCGAGTAGATATCCCGCGATATGTAATCCGCCAATTGGGTTGGTTGCGTAAGCCTTCGTTTTCATGTTTCTCATCTTCCCATCTTACATGATCTGTTTTTGTCAAGATTACCGAACGGACTTAAACTACTTGCGGGTTCAGCCGCCGAAGCCCCGAAAGAGGACCGTATCTTAGTTGGCAGTCTAGTTTAGGAGCCTAGGAGTTTAGAGGCTTGCATCGCTGCGGCGTAGAAGGAAGCCGAGGACCTTCAGCTGAAACTCGGAGGCCCTTGATTGATTACTGTACGTGTAACCTGAATTCCAATTCCACGATAGCCGCAGTAACATACCAACATACCTGCCTGCACACCTCACCTTAAGACCTACGACAGCAGTGCCTTGCAGCCTGAGTGAGGCCAGGTTCCTATTAGCTTACATACCTAGTATTGGGGATCGTTATGGATTATTAGGTCCTATGAAGGATTAACGGACTCGGGAGGCGTCCAACGTGCTCGTTGGACGCTCTAACAAATCTTCAATGTTGATCCATAGGTGATAAGCGATGACCGTTAAATGCTGTTGAGACCATGTTTGATTATTGATCCAAGCTGAATATAGGATAGACTCACTTGAGTTGTCTGCCAAGTGTCGGTTATATGTATGTTTTATGTATTAATTGTTCAAAATTGTCCCAAAAAAATGCAAGAATGAATATTTCTCGTTTTCTCTTCAAAAAAAATGTTGTCATGTTCGGATAGGCTAGGTACCCGAATACATCTGGCTTTTGTCTTTTTCCAATGTGGTCGGGGATCCACTCCATCTAGCAAATCTACACTATTACTGTGTCACGTATCACGGACTGTGACTGTGTCTCAAGGTAGAGATGGATAAAACGAAAGTTATGAATTATGCCTCCTCCCGCATTCCAAGCAGGCAAACAATAGGCTAGGGTACTTGATATGCCAAGGGGAGTACGAGGGTGGTACGTAATAGACAGATTACAGGTAGGGAGGTGCAATGGTGTCAGTTCGCATATTTTCCCGCGGTTCCGATCCCACCCAAATCGTGCAGATCATGCCAAACCAGAAGCAGAAAAGAACCCAACCTTGCTTGCTGCTACACTGCCAGACTGCTACACTCTACCTACACTCTACATTACAGCACTCACCCAGTACCCTTGCCTAGATCACCCTGATCACCGTGGGATAACTGGTGCTTGAGGTGCTTGAGGGCCACCCCCCAAAAAGCCAGACCCCAAGAGCGACCCAGAATGCGGTCAATTCCAGCACTCCAATGGCCCCATACAGTCCATTTGGATCCATTGGCTCCGTTCAAGGTTGGTTCTAGTGGTTCTACTATGTAGTAGTATGTACATACCTAGGTACCTAATGGGCTTACTGGCCACTTCCAGTGCTAATTCGATAATAGTCCTGGCAGTTTCCGGGTCTCGACTAGGTTTAACGAGGACTAACCTAGCAACTTGGAAAGTTACCTAGTGGGCTCTTCCTAGCTACTTCCTAGTAGGCTCTTACTGGTCTCACTGCCTATGGTCTTATGCACTGCACTACGCACATTACCTCCATACTATTACACTACCGCAACCGCAACCCCGATCGCCTTTTTGCCGCTACCACCGTATTCGCCGCAGCGGATGTGCCCATGTAAGGCGTGAGCGTGAGGCGGAAAGTGTGTGTGTGTAATCATAGAAACACCTTCAGGGCTCTTTTTTTAGCTAGCCATCAACCATCTTACCACATCACACATCATACACAGTGCTACTTACCCTACATATCTATCACATTACCATATTACATACTACATACCTACTACATACCTACATACCTACATACTTACTCACATACTCACATATACGCACATGCCAATTTTTCACTATACTCCAAAAATCTACTTTAGATTTGCTCTTCATCCGATTTAGCTTGCATTCGCTTCGATTCCTTCGCTGTTGCTTTTCTCTCTTTCGAGTTCGAACCAAGGTAATTTCACGTTGCGTTTTTTAGCCTCGCGGAATCGCATCCCATCCCTGGACTCGAATTCGCTTCCTCGTTGAAACACCTCCCGACTACCTCGACAACAAACACAAACAATCCGACTTCATGAAGACATGGCGCATCAACAAATCGCTCGCCCGCGATGACCTCTAGGCCCCCCATGGCCGTCCCTCAGCGACAGCCTCAGCGAACTTTAAGCGGTTCGGGGTTGTCGCAATCCCCTACCCACCAACGAACCCTCTCACAACAATACCTACCCCAATCACCAATACGAAAGTCGGATACCTTCAGCGAACAAGCTTCCGACCTTGGCGATGTTGCACAGAATCGGTATAATACCCTTCCTAGGAGGGGAGGGTCTAGGCTCAAACTCGAGCTCGCCAACGATGGCATCGAACATCCCGGCTTCAGCGAATCCCCGCAAAATTTGGATGCTTTATCCGCCAACAAAGTCTTCACTCCGTCGCGAGTGATGTCTATGAACGATGTTTCCGACGCCGGCGATATGACTCCGCGTACGTCGAGGTGTCAGACTGCCGACGATGACTCAGTTCCGCTGCCCATGCCTCCTCTTCGAACCCGACTGGTGGTGCCTGCTAAGCGCCCTGAACCGTCGACTACGACGACGACCAGTACGCCTCCTAAGAAGGATGCTCGTCCAAAACCGTTCGTCCTCGAGACGCCATCGATCGCTCCTCGCTACCCGAATATGGGCAAGCCAGAGCCCGCCGGTAAAACAAGAACCAAGGATACCGCTCGTGCGTCTACTGACCTATGCGTAGGATTCGCTGATTTTTATCCTTGGAATGGACAACATCCCGAAGACCAATTTACGGACAGCATCATCAGGCATGGGTACTTTGACAAGGCACCGGCGCAGTCTACTCAGGAACCCGCATCTGCTAAGACCCCGTTGTTTCCCGCCATGAAACATAAGAATGGCCTCCACACATTATCATCATTATTTACAACTATACTAAATCAAAGGCGGCATAGTGGTCAGATTACGTCGGCTTCGACATTTAAACCCCCGCCTCGTGTTACCTTAACCGATACGAAACGAGAGATTTGGCTCAAGGACCTCGCTAATCCTGCTATATCCCTTCGGCGTCTCAGTCGAACTATACCTCACGGTATCCGCGGGAAAGTCTTGCTCGAGCAATGCTTGAACAAGAATGTTCCCACCGACCGTGCCGTCTGGCTTGCGAAGTGCGTCGGTGCCAATGAAATTCGCGCTTTCAAGAGGAAAGGGGTGAATGGCACCTTCGTCATGGGCGGAGAAGCCAAGTGGATTAGGGATTGGACCGTCTTTGTCGAGCAATTCGTCGAGTCCGTTACCAACGCATTTCATGAGAGCGAATGGAAGACGAAGGTCACATATGCGTAAGCAATGTTGCTTCCCCATGCCGTTCCAAAAGATCAAAACGGTTCAAACGTTCTTCTGCTAACTGGTTAACTATAGCATCCGCCTCGCCACACACCTTTACGCCGAGCACCTTTTGGACCGCGATCACTACATGGACTGGCTAGTATCTGGCCTGGAAAATAGCAATCATGCTAAACTACCATTGTGGCTCTTAATTATTCACATATACTGGAAAGATATTCTGAAACTAAGGAGACATGGTCGGCGATTAGTTAACGCTATTCTCTCCCATCACTCCTCTGTAAGTCCCCTCAGTAATGATGTCAACTTTTCTAGCCACCTAACCATGTAAACAGATATATTACCACCCTGACCGTGACATATTACTTCCTCTTGCTACTCGCTTACAAGCTTTAGTAGAGTCTCTACTGATAACTAGCCCCGAAAATTTTATATGCCCCGCAACCTGGTTAAAATATCGCGACTGCTTAGCCGAGATCTCCGGTGCGAATAACAACGAATCTAGATCGAGAGCTCTTAAGGCAATCGACCTACGTAATGACTATTTAACGAGCTCCAATGCCAAATCGCAACCGGCTCTTCGAAGCATAGTGGTACAGCTACTCGACAGCATATACCGAACGCCCCACGACGATGCGATCACTAGACAATTGTGGAAAACGAGTGAAAACAAGCCTTCAATAGTGAGGACTATCTTAGAGTGGTGCACTTCGTTGTATCGACCTGGGGTCGCTAAGGTGTACATTGCGGCGACACTGCTTCGTTCATCGACGGAGTTCGATATCGATATTACGAGAACCGTCCTAGAATTTTTAGACGCCGACCCACTACAAGAAACTGCTCGAAAACACCTCGTCTACCACCTTGTGTCGGAGCTGGCTCGATCCGGTCACTTTTTAATTCCACAATATATCCAATGGCTCATAGCTCGTGGTGGTCTCTTGGATGCTAGCCAAACAGCTCCAGATGGACCATGCATTACTAGACTTCTCGTCGAGATTCCTATCCACTCTCTCAACGAATCTATGAGGAATTTGAGGGCAACCTTGTTGCGAAGGGCACGTTTTTCGGTAGAGGATGAGGCCCAGGATATTGCAATGGCAATAAGTTGTGTTAAGGGCACGCTTTCCATTCCTTTAGGACCAGACGATATCCCAGCGCAAAAACCTATGAGCCTTAAGAAGCTATCAAGACGACTCGAGTTGAGTAGCCGTTCTCTCAAGACGACCATCTCTTCGTGGCTTAGCAACGATTTTGTCGGCGGGTTTGCCCAAAATCTGCAGTCGGGAAAGGGGGGCATGGAGTTACCTAAAACGATGTTCGAGACGATTCGGACGCTACTCGAATCTGCCGAGGATTTTACTATGCTGGAGAATGTCCTGAAGATGTCTGCGCCATGTTCTAGCACGGAGCTTCTCGCTTGTTGTACTGACACGGTTAATCTCCATTTGCCAGTATTCACGGCGACCGGAGCTGCTAAGCCCCTCTTCCAGCTTCTATACGATCGACTGAAGGTGACCTTAGAGCAACAGGGTGTAGGTGCCCGGCCACTGCTTGCTTCTCTTGCCGACTTGGCATCACGTTTGACTGGTCTAGGCTTGGAGGACGTGTCGGCGCAATTACAGAATGACCTAGTCCGGTTAGACCGTAGTAGTGCCGCTGACGCTTCATCCCCGCTGTCTGATAATATGGCTACACAGCTCCAAGATGTCGAAACAGAATTAAGCGAACAGATAGAGAAACTCGCCACTTACTCAAGCGCGGATAAGCGAACGATGGAACACCTATTCTATGCAATCGCTAAGAGATTGCAAACTTACTGGGGTAAAAAGGACGAACGTCAACGACTTTGTTGCATCCTACTCATGAGGCTACGCGTATTCGATATCCACCATTTCGGAGAACTTATGAGGGATTGGGTGCAACACATTCGCCGGCTACCGAATCGAAGACCCATTTCTGAGCTATTTCCGCCTCTTTTCAGCTCAGGCTGTCTATCTCTTCCCATCTTGTTCTCGACCGCCACCAGATCACGTGTTCAAGCCACACAGGTTCCGAGGACAACAGGATATGCTTCCATTTATATGCAAGAAATATTGCAGATGTTGATGACGCCATTTAGCCCGAGCCCAATTATGACATCAGAAGACTGCTATCGCTTTCGCATTATCCAAGATCGCGCCAGACGCGACCATGCGAAGGAATTGATGCCCCTAATCCGCGACGCACTAGCAGAATATTCAGAATCTCGCAATCAACAAGCACTGATCGAGCAACCGCTTGAAGATGAGCAGACTAAGGATCGCCTTCTCGAGCTCTTCAGAGATCTAGTCCTAGTTGATCCGAGCGCTGCCAGCCGAGTGGTTTCGCTCAAAAGCCCCGAACCGAAACTAGCCGCGCTTATCGAGAGGTGGACTACAAAATTACTGGTTCCTCATGGCGGCGGTGGACAGAAATCATTTGAACAGGTGCTGGAGCTGGCGAACGAATTTACCTTGCCTTTCTGTCAGGTCAAGCTTTCATTAAACCTTGCACTCGACGAGTCCAGTGGTCCGGAGGCATCCGAGAGAGTTCACTCGCAGTTCGAGCTGCTGTCAAAAGCTCTTGACAATGCAATCGACGCCAACAACATCATGTGGACCGGCATGCTACCTTCTCTAACCCCCGATATTACGCAACACATGAGAAACCGAGCCGAGTCTCGTTTTCTCGATATAATTCCGTCTCTCAAGAATCCTCCGGACGAGACACTACGTCACAAGGATATTCATATGGCAGAGAATTTGCTAACGGTGATCGATTCAATTTTCCGGGGAGGATCGGGATCAAGGGTATCACCGCTCTCTAGTGCTTTGGTGGATAAGCTTGCCGATCTGTGGGATATTCTAGCCTCTCGGGCCAACGAATATGCCTCATTGAGAAGTGCTGTACTTTCACATTGGCTTCCTCTGCTATTCTCTTACCTGACTTTATACACCTCTCCATCCGCAAGCGCTGTAGACGCGTCTAAATTACCTCTAGCTGGAGGCGAAGCCCGCGGCCGTGCTTTGATCGTTCTCGCTGGCCTGGTTCAAGAACTTGACAATCATCCGTCGTCAAACCTAGGACAACGGGCTTTCGATATTGCACTCGCGCTCGTTGATAGCTTATCCGAAGAGGCGCGCCTGCTATGCGTGCGGGCCGTGAAAGATACTACCGCCGACCCGAGACTGAAATATTTATTTAGCTATGCTCCAAACCCAGCTGAAGATTTCATGTTGGCTCATCGCGACAAGCAGCCGACCGGAATTCAAGAGAGAAGGGCGATGGCGATGGGCATGAGCATGATACCCGAAAGATTAACGCCTTTCCTCTTCAGGAGGTGGGAAATCCTCAACGAGCCTACCCCTAATGTAGGAGAGAACGATACAAGCTTGAGCTTGACGCTATTCGACGCCCGGAAGATCAAGTAAAGAGGGTTTATGAGAGAGCTCATCAGCTCTCCTACCTCTAATGCTTTCTGGCATGTATCGAAAGAAGGGGGTTCGCACCTAATTACCTAATCATCAACTGAACCAGAATAACGACTATGCGACTCCAACATCTATAATTGACGTCTCATCTTTATCTACATATATATCCTATAAAATTAGTAACTATCGCATCACGGCCTTCGCGAGAAGAGCAGAGAGGCCTTACATAGTCTCAACAACAATCGCGTTTCCTTTTTGTCAAAGTCTCTTTTGCTGTCTTACTCATCATCATCATTATCATCATATCATCGCGCGGGGACACTCATGGCAATGACGATTATGAATACATACATACATACATCTTGCTAAGCTTTTTCTGGGTTCTTGTCGCGCTTTTTTTTTTGTCTGTCTATCACGGAGCGCGTATCGAATCGCGCGTGTCGAGTCACGCGTTTTTGATACCTGGGCGGGAAACGATGCATTTCCAAATCGGCGTCTTGTCCTTTTTCCATCTTCCTTTTGAATTTTTTGTGTTTAATGTGTGTTTGTGCTTGGGAGAGGGGTTCTGGGGCAAGGGGGTATGGGTCCGGGTTTGGCGGTCGGCTGGCTTCTTTCGGTTACGATCGCGGTTGCGGTCGTGTACGGGGGAGCGGACTATGTGTTTGTGTGTATAGACGGTGGTGGTGGAGAGAGAAGAGGGGATGTAGGAATTGAGTAGTAAGAGGTGAAGAGAGAAATGCATTGAAGTTACTTCATCATCTTGTCGTGTCTGCTGTGAGATATGTTTGTGTTATAGAGATTGATGTGAGGCGGCTTCCTCGGTGACGCGTTCTGGTACCGGTGCTAGAGCAATACATCTGACGTGATAGACGATATTTTGTAGACTGAGGTTGGCGAGTTTAGGCATATGGGTACCTAGGTAGAGTATATAGAGATGATGATTATGAGATGATCGTTTGGCGAACGTGTATCAGACGTGTTAGTGCTTCATGAAACCTCTTGCACGTGAAAAAATCAACGCGTATTTCATACCTTCGATTTGATTACATTCTCTATGCATTATTTATAGTTCTGTTTCGATGATGTTTACCCTAGGTAGTACATAGGACATATATGTCTTGGGAGATTACCTTAGCAATGACATATGTGCTTGTATCGTCGCCGACAAATATTCTCTTAAGCAAATCATCATCGCTTGCGAAACAACTTCCCAAACTTCAACATCTCAACCACCAAGTCGCAGAGACCACCCAGAGACTGAGGATCCAGTCTATTCCATAGGCAAATAAGCCTATTGGGTCGCCCACAAACAGTGTGGATACGAATCTGAGCACATATATCCCAATAAGTCGCCCTCCTAACAACCATCCGTCCAAGATTCTACCCAGGTGTCAATGGATTGGCTAGGGCTTGGTGGTCTAGTGGTATGATTCGCGCTTAGGGAAAAACCCTACAGCAATGCTTGCGCGAGGTCCCGGGTTCAATCCCCGGCCAAGCCCTTCTTTTTGCTCTCGTGGCCTTTGTTGTTGTGTTTTTGCGTTGGAAGTTCCCTTTTTGCGCGCGTTATGGTACGGATGGGGTTGTGGGCGTGGTGGTGGACGTGAAGTGGATGCGGGATAGGGGCTAAGGCTCCACAGTTAGGTTTTGCGTGGTATGTGGATGGGACCGAGAACGGGAGAAAATTATTGGAATAATTAGCTTCTCAAGTAGGTGATTATATAAAATCGAGGCTTCGGCATCTACCTAACAGATATGATATAAAACTGCTATATCACGCATCTCTAGGTAGGCATATATGAAATAAATACAGCTGTACAATGAAGAAAATCGATGCTCTTGACAGCTACTTAGGCGTCAATAGCACTAGTGGTTGAAAGATGTTGATAGGATATTGCCCAGAAAATGACATAGTCGATGCTATGAATCCTATTCTATCGGTCAGCGAGAAAGTACCTACCTAGTAAATTTGTTGGTTTTTCCAAGAAAAGAAAAAGGCAACGGAAGTGGTGCCTTTGGAGTGGTTGTGTCAAAGAGCAACACGGATGGATGGACGGACGGACGGGTTGAAATTGACTTTTTCAGAACTAGAAAGATAAATTAAAAAAAAAAAAAAAGAACCACGAACTTACTGAAAATAGATAATTTTGGGGGAAAAGTCGCGAAGGTCCGGAGGACTAATTAGCCCTACCTACCATCGCTGGCTTCGAGGAATGCCAGGCCATATTTTCGCGATCCTGCATAGAACATCGTTGCGACGCACCGGTTCAAGGAGTCGCAATCCCAAAACTGGTGGCGTATCGGGACAGGGTACGATCGAAGCAAGAATGCCGCCCTCTTTTACCAAGTCGGCGTAATGACATAATCTCTCCAGTGCGCCGCCGTACCAGCTTGTCTAAAGGTATCGATACTCCCCTCTACCCCTTCCGGCCCAACAGACCAAACACCGTCCTCCACCATCTTACGCCAATGGTCGAACAGACGCTCCAGCCGTTGCGGGCGGTAGTAATCGCCGCCTAGAGACTTGTACCCATGCTGGAATAGCTCGGTTGCTGTCCCGGGTGTGATGAACGACCCGTCGCTCTTCCGCGCGCCGATCCCGTCATCTCCGATACCTCCTGCTAGGTTATACGGTAAGAGAAGCCGGAACCCTTCTTCGGTGTTGTCGTAGGCGTTACGCTCGACCGACTCGCTATACACGCCAGCACGGACACGAGAGGGAGCGCCGTCAGCAGATCTCGCGCAGAAGTCGTTGCGGAAGGGACTTCGGTACCCGGTCAAGTCGGCGAGCGCAGTAGTCGCGGCGGGGAAGAGGAGGATTGGGGGGACGGCTTGCGGACTGCGCGGTAGTTGGGCGAAAGGCTGCGACGCGGCGAAGTCGGACGCGTCGGCGGGCGGGAGGAGGAGGCCTGGGGCGATGGAGCGGAAGCGGGGCCGGCGCGCGCGGGATAGGAAGGCGTGTGTGAAGGAAGGATCGGGTACCGATGCCGCGTCTAGGACGGAAGGAGCGACTAGTGGTTCAGGTTCGGGTTCGGCTACGCAGGTCGGAGGGTGCAGCGGTGAAAGGCGCGACTCGATGGCATCACACAACCGATCCCACGCGTACACGCACGAATGGACCTGCGCTTCGCCGTAGGGCCGCCACTCCCATGGGCCGATCTTCTCGACGCCGAATAGAGCTGGCTCGTCTCTCGGTGAGGCCACGACCTTGCCGAGTCGGATCAGCTCAATCCAGTTCGAGAGCACGGTCTCGAGGGGATACCAGAGCTCCGGGTGAGCTTCGACGAGCAGCGCGAAGTCGTAGTCGTCCATGTGCATGAACATGGCCGCGCGGTGGATACCCTGGTGGTAGAACAAGCCGCCGCCGAATTCCCCTCCTTGGCCGATGTTGGGGAAGTACAAGCTCAGCAAGCTGTCTTCCGGCTCATCGTACAAGTCAGCGGGGTGGTCAGCGAACAGGAAATCCGGCTCGGGGAGCCCGTCGACCCAGAAGAATGTGGGTGCGGGATCGCCGTCGGCAGGAGGGAGTATGGCGGTGTCGAGGAAGGATGCTACGGAGGGGTGGAGACGGGGCCGGAGTGCCTCGGCGGCGGCGCCGTGGGTGGTGAAGAAGGTGCTGCTGCGTAGGTCGGCTAGGTCCCGGCCTTCGGATTCCCAGGCGTATTGCACGAGGTAGTTGTGCAAAGCTGCGCATCGCACATGGTCCATCCCCAACTGCAAATCCACACGGGCTGGGTTGGCGGCTGTAACCAGCAGGCTGTCCACATTAAGGATCCATAGCCATGATTCATTCACCTGGACTCGGACACCTCGGAACTAAGGCTAGCCAACGCCCCTCGGGTTCTCAGGCAATATTGATAGCCCTCAATCCCGAACAGCTCCCCTGAGAGGAGACTCGCCGTATGTCCGAGGATAGCAGGTAAGAGATGTAAGAGATAGGCAGAGAGGCAGAGAGACATTCCGTGAAACCATGCACCGCCACGGCCAGTTACATAGTACATAGTTGTGGCTTTACTGACTCATCACTGCATCTTGGCTACCCCTAAGGCTTAAGCTTCCTGTAATTTAGAGCTGCTTAAGGTTGTTTCTGCATACATACGTGCTTTAGGTTAAAATACATCAAGTCCTATATCACATCACCAGAGCTTTCATACGGATAATAACGCTTCGTAGTTGATGCGTTATATGTGGGGTTACGAGGCATTTTTTAGAGTTGTTGTGTTAATAAAATTCTGGCACTAGATTGCTTTACAAGTCGTTTCGCGATAAAATACAGAGTACAGTGATTGATATTACTAACCACACGCCTTCGCGTCATGATATGCAAGCCACAGCGGTCCGGAGTTCGCTAATGATGGAGTTTAGGACAAGCAATATTAATAATCACTCACTACAGACTTGACATCACTCCTTTGGGTTCCACGTCTGTTCGTAAATTCGACGGGGAAAACAGCGGATAGAACCAATACAGCCATAAATTTGGAAGGTTCTCTAGAAATGAGAAGTTGAGGTACCTGAAACTCATGTTTTTAGATAGATCACAAGAGCTGGTGCATGAACCAGAGGTCCGTCATATCATCTCATCGTCCATAGAAAATGAAGGTCTTCGAGCAAAGCGAGCAAAAATAGCTCCATATGGCTATATATCGAGGCCAAAGATCCAGCCAGAAAGCGCCAAGTAAAACCTTTCATATAAAGCGCAAGAGCGCAAGACCGCATTATCAAGCCCTGAACACCTTAACGCCGAGACTATCTACGAACCTGCCTAATATGAACAACTTCCAAACAACGACATGTTCCCAGCTCACCGCTTTACATCATAGTCTGTCTCCCTGCTAGACACACTTTCGGCTCCTCGGCAACCAGCGCCAAGCGAAGCCGTATCCGTACCTTGCATACAAAATCCCACGTAGCAAATGACATACATAATAGTTCCTAACCTCCCCTACCTATATAAACCGCCTTAAGCAAAATACCTACATACAGCAATTGAGCTACGTCGCATAAAACAGGGGAGCCGCAAGACAGGGGTACGAGACAGCCCCGGGACTTCTGGAACGAGGCTTCGGCTCGCTCGACGGTTTGAGATTCTGCCGTAGCCCAAGTCGGGTTTGGCCAAGCACCGTAATATTGGTAAGCTACTGAGCTATAATCTTTATTTCGCTTAGAACACGAGGTGACCCAAGATTTGGCAGTCCGTGGTGTCCCCCCAGCTTTCTCGAGATCTAGATGGTTTTGCCCTCATCTCAGCTGCTGCCAGATCTAAAGTCATAGAATAATATTAGATGTTAGCAGATATGGTATTCGAGATCGAAAATCGACAAGTAATCACAAATCGCAAAATTCCCATGTAAAGATCAGTCGCAGAGTGAAGTTCACAGAAGACACTAAATATTAGTTTCTGATATATGTGCTTCCCATTCCCTTCTAGCTATTTAGACTACCCACTCCATATCACTTCCACGAAAAAAATAAAATAAAAGAAAATACTAGGTATGGAAAAAGCAACCAAGCCTCATGAAAAAATGTACACGATCGGAGCTTTGGTGGTATTGGATCATTAAAAGGTAATTGTCGTAGCCCCCGACCGCCCCAGGACTCTCTATATTCTGCCACACACAGCGTGACATTACATTAAAAAACATCGGCCTTGGACGTCCGCGGCGAAACAGAGAGCCATACGAATCAAAAACGAGCTGGTACCGTCACCCGGCAGAGAGTGAAAAAAAAAACCTCCCTGCCAGGATGATGTTTCATATCTTTCCTCCTCCCTGGGTCACAACTATGCCGCTAAGCAGGCTTTCTGTTGCGCTTGGCAGTCGGAAAGCTTGAAACTAGCACCCGCATTGGATGCGTCGTTACAAGCGTTGTTTTGAATCTACGAAACAGTCAGAAAGAGGCCGGGAAACTCTGGGGGATTGGAATACTCACATCGCAGGATCTCTGCTTAGCAGAGGCCTGGTCCACGAACGTGTTCCTGTAGAGAAGTGTCAGATACAATTCGTAGAGGCGTAGAGAATTATACTGACCCGTTAACAGCAAACGGCCGACTGGCATCTCCAGATTTCGTTATCGCTGGAGCTGCGCCGCCAAGGTTTTTAGTCTGTGTGGTTCCCGCGTTAGCATTACTGCCAGTGCTAGTACTTGTGTTCGATGTATTACTTTGGCCTTTGCCAGTTTGTCCCTTTCCTGCGGCTGCGGCGGCACCAGCATTCGCCTTAGCACCGGCGTTGGCATTGTTGCCAGCGTTCGCGTTGTTGCCCGCATTTGCGTTGTTACCGGCGTTTGCGTTGTTTCCAGCGTTGGCGTTGGCATTGCCACCAACTAGTTCGAATTAGCTTTTTGAATAAAACAAATCATAGCTGTAATGTGTCGTATTAGCTTACCAGTAAACTTGTTGCAGTCGTCCTGAGCACCACGCTGAGCCACGGGCATGAGCACAGGCTGGTGGTTAGCGGAGGAGAACATAGTGCAGACACGGTAGTTTCCAGCGGGGAGACCACCAGTGACAGTGGCAGATAGAAGGCCCTTGCCGTTACCAGCGTCGTTGATACCCTTGAAGAAGACGAATTGCGTGGCGTCAAGAGGTTGAGTAGGGTTCAAAGAGTTACCCAAATCCTGAACGGTGACGTGAGTGTGACCAATGATGTTTCCTTGGTTGTTGAGGTTCTGAGGCGCAGAGTAGTAGGTGTTGTCAGCGTTGGTGAAGGTACCGGCCTGGAAGTTGGCAACCTGGACCTGGATGTTGAAGTCCTGGTTCGCTGCGATGTTGTCGTTGTGCTTAGGGTTGATCAAGACACTGGAGACCATGTTGGTCTGCGCAGGAATCTTACCCATGACTAGTAGTTGTTAATCACAATACCCAATTCGGAAGGATGTATTCAAATACTTACCCACACCGTTACAAGAGCCCTGCTTCTGTTGAAGACCGTTGGTGAGCGTCTGACCGGAACAGAAGTTGATGAAGTTGGCGTTGTCAGTGAGGGACGCCGACTCTCCTTGAGAAGCATCCGGGTTACCGTTTTGCGCAGAGCCGGTTTGGACGGCGTTGGCATTCAATGTCAACGAGGCCTGGGCAGCGTTGTTGTTACCAGTATTGGCGTTGTTGTTACCGGTGTTCGCATTGCCAGTGTTGCCGGCGTTAGCTTTCTGGCCGTTGTTGGCGTTGGCAGCCTGGCCGTTGCCGGCGTTTGCCTTCTGACCCGCATTCTGACCAAATTGACCCTTGCCAAACTGTCGGGTGTTGAGAGCGCGAACTGCTCTTCGGTTCATGATCTGGTCGTACGGACGGCTGATGGCGGTAGCCTCAGTAATGGCCGTGACGCCGAGAAGGGCGACGAGAACACTCTTGGCATGCATGGTGAATGAGATATACCCTTAAACTGATCGAGCGAGGGGGCTAATTCTTTTCTCTTCGGTTTCGTTGGTTAAGAATGGAAATGGTAAGATCCAAAAATGGTTCCAGACCGTTTTCGAATTAGCTGAAAGGAGTGGTCACAGACAACACTGAAGTGAAATGGAGCGGGCAGATCCCAAATGCTGTCGAAAGAAGAGAACGAATGTAAAGAGACACACTACCAGCGCATTCTAAAGTGGAAAGAGAAAGGAATGAAACTCGATAGAGAATCTGAAGTAAAGAATTAAAGCTGATGAAGAGGATGGGACAGAAGACATAAATGCTTCGAGGGCCAAGACTTTCCTTATTATATACTCCACCGATGGGAGACAGGCGTCTCGGACGGGTAGTGCCTGAGTGCTATTGGAATCAATGGCATCCGCAACGAACACTACATCATCTTCCCTTGCAGGTTCCATCCACAGGAGCTGTATCCACAGTCTCAAAACGCGGACGGGGTATGGGAGGGAAGAGACGATGTCGAGAGTAATGAGAGGGACCCGGGCAGGGTGTAGCAGGGGGACCAAGTATTGTAACAGGGGTACGGGATGGACATCTGAGGCTTGAGTCCTTGGCTAGCCTTGACCCCGGTCATACAGCAAAGAAAAAAATATTTGCATGGGATAATGAACATGGGGGAGAAGCTTAAACGATCCTCGGCGAATACGGCACACATACACCTACATAGTAGTATGTATCTTGAGTATCCTGCGTATCTTGCCTAAAGATGTTTAAGGTATGCCCCAGGATCCTTTCTCACTTTCTCGGAGCGGCTCAAATCCATGGAAGGGGTTAAGGCTGGATTACGTGAAGGATCTACAACAGATACAGATACCGTATCCTAGTTGTGGTAATAGTAGCTGACTTGACTACTATGGATAGAATAGGTACCTAGTCTTGACGTCTAAATGCCTTGTATTTTGACGACCTTGCCTGGCAGTTTGTATGACTATCGTTGAGGACATAATGAAGCTCGCCAATGGAGATCTGGTGTCACATTCGTCTTTTGATATTCAGTTTAGCTGGCCCTATGATTTGGACCCGTCAAACTTGGGATGACACCTTCGCGAGAGTTGAGCATAGACAGCTGCGCCTCTTCAGGAGGATGATCAACCAATGGATTATAGATTGAGGTGTAGAGCCGCTTGGACTGTAATGTAAGTCATCTCGTCGCCTACTGGAGTACATCGTGATTGCGAGTGCTGGAGGTGTTGCGATACCAATTCCGGGGAATGTTCCATTAAGGTTAGGTATAGTAGAAGAAGTTGAAGAAGGGAAGAAGGGGGCGCTAAGGCTTCGGCCAGCTAAGTGACCGAAGAAGCTGAAGTGGGTCTGGCCAAGCAACCATTTAGCTTTGCGGCTCGATACGTCGCAGATTCCCCATCTTTTCAAGGATCTGACCAATGATAGCCTAGCATTTTGCAGAAGATCAAGCACCCTTAGTTTCGTCCCCTGGAAGCATTCTGAGGCAAAACATCCCGACAAACGTTTAAGCGCGGATCTGAGCGACGCACTAGAAAGCGCTAATACTATGTAGAGGTACGAAGTACTGACCAGAGATAATACCTAAAGTCCTAAACCTACCGCCTAGCCCGTGAATTTTCAGGTGCTTCAACCTCCTTTTAACTGATTTTCAACCAATCATATATGTTACATATTACTATGATCAGTGAGCTCCGGCTATTACTTGGGACGACAGGCGAAGTATCTACGTACATACATAGTAAGAGTTCAACCTTGAAGTCCCCGAGTCAATGTTACAATGATAAATTATCGATTACTACGTAAGTATAGATAGCCGATCCTTTGGAATCTCATAACCCGTCAAAACTCATCCATCGTTTTGACGTCAGATACGAAACGAACGGTTTAGCTTCTCTGCGATCTGGGTTACCTATATGGGGAGGTGAGTAGGTATTTTTGATATTCACGACTACTATTGGATACGGTGAGATAGACATGATTCTCATGATAGCGAAGACGGCGAGCCCGTATTCGTTTAAATCGACTTGTAGGTCAGGTAGGTATCTAGGTTCTAGGCATCTATATGATAATGAGAAGCCGCAATTACCATTGTTATTTCTTGATTCATCTATTAAGTAAGCGAGCTAATAGTAGCCAATTGTAGCGACCACATATATTACTTGCATATGCGAAATACGTATCCATTGCCCCCAAGTACTATGTACGCAGTGTGATGAACGAACAGACTCTGTCTATCACCGTCGTCCAAACATGGGATCTACTTTCTCTGATCTATCCGGACCCGCTGTGGGTTGTGTAAAAAACAAGCTTAATTATTCAGAATAGGTGTATAATACATAGCATGTACTTACATCATGTACATTAATATCAAGATGACCGAAAATTTGTCACCGGCGTTGGCCTGGGGACGCATAGAAACCATACTAGAAACCCTGCTCCCCATAACCAGCCTTTTGGCCCCTTGTCAGCCAGCCAGCCAGCCAGCCGTGTTGGAGTCGTGGTTGAGACAATGCCAGGTGTGAAGAAACGTCAATGCAAAATCAATCTGATCTAGATGCTGATCTCTTGCCAAGGCCGGATAGAATAGCCACTTTAGCTATGTGTTCTTCAGAAGTGCCGCGAGACCGCTTATTCATACCTAAAAATCTTCAACTGAGGCTTTTTGATCGACTGAGGAGATAAAATCTTCATCTCCGTTCATCTTGGCATCTATGTAATCTACTATAGTATGTAAGCTTGTGCGATGCGATTATCTCGAGTATCACAACATTTAATATGACTAGATACTAAATACATCTTCGCCAATAAGATAGGAAATACGATATATTGAACTTTGGTGGACCAGAATCGGGAGGATGCATATAACGGAACTCGGCAACGCTCCTGTGGCTTTGTAGCACTTACCTCCTAGAATTCAGGCAGCCCAGATCGGAGAATAAGCTTTTTGACCCAAGGCTAATAATGAGGGGGATCACGACCCTCGCGGTAACAATTCGTACTGGTCTAGTTAAACCCAAATTTATTCTAGTAGCAAATTCGCCTGAAACTGCAGCAGCTGATTTACCTCCTTAACATTAACACCATAATAATATTTTCTACTTCCTAACTGTCTGGGTAACTAGCCAACCACTTCGTCGGCTATCTCATCCGAGAATCTCAAATGAAAGATTTGAAGGATTCCCTCATCAGGCTGTGACCCGGATCGCTTAAGCAGGTTGTCTGCATCTGCTAAGACGCAACAAGCAAAGCGCCGCTGAAAAAGAAAGAATCCCACCTAAAGGCCAAGGCGAAACACCCCTGTAAGCACCAGCTCCCTATATGTCCCCTGATAATTCTAGAAGTTCCTCGGTATCGTCAATTCCATTCGCCTGCTCAAGCCTGTTACACTACACTACACTAGGTCTGCGACCCTGTTCCGTCCTCACGGGGCAATACTACGGGGCACAGTTGAAAACAGGAGAAGAAACATTCACAAAGGGCAAAGGGTCGGAGTTGGGACGAAAATGACGTCTGGACTTTAGGCGGTTTGGAATCAAGTCCGATTGAAACAACGCCTTTAGGAGCATCATGATACCTAATATTTCACGTTTACTTGGCACATTTGATGTGGAAAATCTTCTTGTCCTTGGCAATGAGGATCATTTTAGGGAAGAGCCTCAAACTCACTTTATCTGATCTACGACCGGACTTCAACTGATCCAAGATGATGGCCGCGCGGTTACCTATGCGACGTAACTATCGAATGGCGATGTCGAATGCTATCGCGTATGCTTACTCTTCAGACGGGATTGATCTGCTCCGGCTACATAGCATACGTTTCCATTCTATCGTTGACAGCTTCGACGTGCCGCGTTTACATGGGCCGGGGCTAGATGAACAACCGGTTATGGGCGCTTCTAGCGCCGGTCTACTCGTCATTTTTTTTTCGCGTTTGACTATTAATCTACGATTCCAATAAGGGTAAAGGTCGACGGCCGGAGCTGCGAGGGCCTTGAGTAATCCGAGTTTGAGGCATGTCCCATAGTGCCCTGATGAAACCCGGCAGCACCCCTGATTCACGATCAAGGTTGTCACGTGTGAACTGCTTCGCAGTGCCTCGCCGGGCTTCACAGGGGATCTTCAATCTGCGACTGAGATCGTTAGAAACGCCAAGACCCGGTGCCGACCAGGAGACGGCAAATCAAAATGTCGAATTGCCCATTTCAAGAGTGCGATGGCTGTCGCCCGGGTAAGCCAAGATTTTTCCGAGCCCTATCTTATGTCGCTCATTCTTGGCTTTAAGACCGAAACTAAACACAGATGCTTTACTAATGAGCTATATAGTGATGGTAAGCCCGAGTCTGTTAAATTTCACATCACTGCCCTCGCCAAGAAGTTCGAGAAAGTTTTGTATATACCCTGGTTGTTATGGGAATCAAGCCTTGCAGAGTAAGAAGGCTTGGAAGTCAGCTGGAACGCCTCTCAAGACACCAAGAGGATTTTCGCGGACCGCACCCAAGACTCGGCTAATGCCATTCACTACCTGCCAGGTGGCACATTAATACTTCAAGTACTATCTAAAGTGAGTTCAACCCAAATTTCTCTTAAAACGTGAATGAAATCGAAGTTTCCAGAGCCCATTCCTCGATCCTAATTCCCGCAGACATCTAAAGCATGTCCACAAATAATTGTTCTAGCATAGCAAACTTTTTAGAATGGATTCGTCTCACAGCTCGTCAACAACCGCCCCAGCCTCAGAGAGCTTGTCGGCTATGAGATCTAACCAAGTAGCGAGACGGTACCCTGCCTTAGCCACTTGAACCTCAATCACAGGGGCAGCCTTTTCATAATAATCGCCCGCGAGCTCTTGGCCAATGATCGCTTTTGGACCTTCTGGAAACACTACGAGGAACATATTAGCCATCATGTCGCGACTTAAAGCTTGAAACAGACAGGGATTGGGTTACCATGGGTACAAACAACAGCGTTGGACTCGTTAGCCCATCCCATTGCGGTGCTGATAGGGTCATCGAGACTGATACCGTCGGCCCAGGATTCACTAACTGACTTATACTTGCCAGACTTGATTTGCTCGGTAAGGTTGGTAGCCCATGCATATGCTGCTACGTACGGTTTTCTGTGAATCCCGCCCAACATCTTCTCGGCGATGCTCGAATCCCAGACATGGTGAAGATTCAGCTCAGACGACTCCCATTTTACGTGGATTCCGTTACCTCCCATGGCGACGTTTTCCACATGCAGGGGCTGATGGATGTCGCCGACGAAGTGAATCACGAACTTGGCTGCCTGGCTCCTACGCCACGGATACAGGTCTGCGTCGAGCAGCTGAGAGGTGTAGTTCTGAATCGAACTCACAACACAGCCATCCTCCTTGCAGTCCCTCTCAAAGTCAACGCCACAGTAGTCCGGCGGGGTATCCTTTGCATCGATGAAATGGAAGTTCTTGCTGAAACGCCCCCATTTCGTGTATCTGATGCTGTCGGCCCAAGTAGCAACTCCAGCAAGATAATGCTCAGTGTTGTTTTGTAAGATATCCTGAAAGTAAGTAGTTGTGGTGTCCTTTACGAAGTTTGATGCAATATAGGCAACAGTTATGTGACCCAAACCTAATAATGAGCTGGTTAGCCACATACTTAGTCACTCGTGACACTGGTATTTTGTTACTCACTTCCCCAGGCCACTGCACCTGGCAAGAAGAATGTGCCTAAGGCTACAGTAAATTGACTGAATCTCATGATGATGACTCAGACTGAAGACAATTCGAAATTTCAAATATAGCAATTAATAATGCTCCAATTACCAAGCTATTCTTATTATATTTTTCATAGATTGTATATATAAAATGAGTTACAAGAATGAGTATAATAATCAGTTGTCCTATTTGTCAACCACGATAACTCGACAATGCGCGTCTATTGCATTGTGAGTTTGGGTGGCATGTGCACGGGTTGGTTGTCAAGGGAACACGCATGATCACCGCACCTGATTTGCCACGTACGGCTGGTCACCTTGTGTATGACCGGCTGCAGGCGTCTAACAGACTTTCCACTAAGATTTTAGGTAAGGTTGCAGGCGTCGGGATATTTTTTGACCTGGGATTTTTGAACATATTTAAATTGAACATACTATTATTACATACTACAATCATTTACGCATTGGAAATGAAGGATAAATAAATTGATTCACTCTGAGGTACATATTTGGTTTGATGTTCAAGTTTGTCATAGCTTCAGTTCATCGGTAAGGCCTGAGATAGTAGAATTTACTTTTATGGGGCATTCCGTTGTTGTACCACATAATACACTATTGGCTACGGATGGCCATTCACAGCAATAAGAACCCGCAAATAGAGAATAAAGCAAAAAGCCAACTGCGTCATTGGTCCATCACCCATTCGTCGCCCCATTCCCCCAGAGACCCTCGGGGCTGCAAAGCGGGCGCAGGCACGAACAATAGCTGCGGGTTAATACTGCACAATCTGCGCGGGCTCTAAGAGGTTGGCACTAAACCTCATTGGTCACACACGCACTTCATATGCGGTCCTTATCTTTGTGCGACGCTGCACAGCTACAAAGTTCCAAGGTTATAGTACTTGGATGGATCATGGATGCGACTAAAGATCGGAGGCACCTGAGATAAGGGAAAAGGAAAGAGGAAAGCCAAACGGGAAAACTGGAAGCCACCACCAACTCGTAACTCGTAACTCGTTGAAACAGAGTTTCCAGCTGACTCCTTCTCTGACCACCTTTTTAGTTGATCCTAGATACATATGGGTACCACCTGATCAAAGCTGACTTTGATGTTCTTCTCTTTAACCTTAATCTCCGAGTTCCAAGTTCCCTAGTCGGTTTTTTCTCTCTTCAATTAGACTTTTCTCTTTACCTACATCATTCGCGATCATGGAGGTGAACAACGGCGACACGATGCTAACACATGGTCTTTCTACCAATGAAATCCTATCAGGGATATTCGGCAGCATCAGTCTGACTGCATGGATTTGTCTACTGGTAGGTCTAGGTCTTGTCATAGGTCCTACATCTATGGATCTGTGACTTATCGCATGCTAATTACACAATGCGATAGCTTCCTCAACTAATCACCAACTACCGAGCGAAGAGCGCTGAAGGCTTGTCCATGCTGTTTCTAGCTGTCTGGCTCTTTGGTGATATTTCAAACCTGTCTGGTAGGTCTATGACTCCTCTTTTTCGAGCTTTAAGACTTTCTCGACATATTTTATGTGACCTGCAACTAACCGTCATTTGTGATCACCAGGTGCCCTCGTGACCGGACTCGCACCCACAGCAACAGCCCTCGCGGGTTACTTCTGTATTTCCGACATTATCCTGATTACACAATCCCTGTACTATAACGTCCTGAACGCCCGCAAAGATCGGAAGGCCCGCCAGCGAACTCGGTCGACCCAGTCCGAGGCCTCGGAGGACGAACCATTATTGCAACCTCGCAGACGATCATCCAGCGGCCTTCCGGGCTCGCACCGCCGCCATTCAATTCACCGTACTGAGTCCGGCTTCGCCCCCATTAAGAGGGTTGTCACCGGTGAGGATGAGACCCCCGATAGTAACCCTTGGCTACACAACACCATCAGTGTTGCGGCTATCTGGATTGTCGGCGCTGCTGGCTGGTTTGTGTCGTACAAGATGGGAGCTTGGGATAAGGACGAGGCCTCCGATGAACCCAATGCCGACACCCCGGTAGCAATCATGGGATTGGTGCTAGGATATGCAAGTGCAGTTTGCTACTTATGGTATGTTCAACGTTACAATAGTTCCGTGCTCCGGAGTGTGTGCTAAATAAAAATGAAGTGCCCGCATCCCCCAAATCATCAAGAACTACCGAGAGAAGTCTTGTGAGGGCCTCGCTCTCCTTTTCTTCCTATTATCTCTAACCGGCAACCTGACCTACGGTCTGAGCGTCTTCACCTACTCCCTGGAATCCGCGTATATTATCAAGGCCATCCCTTGGCTTCTCGGATCCCTGGGAACCATCGTTGAGGATTGCGTCATCTTTTACCAGTTTAGGATCTACTCTGGAAACGAGGCAGCTAAGAGGAGTGCTACCGAAGAAACCGCGTAGGAGCGGCGATTCGGCGCGCAGCCTTATGAGCTGGCATATCGAGTGGAGGGGCTATACTTATATTGAAGTCATCATGGCGGTTGCATTTACGGCGTTCTGCATCAGGGTTTTACAGTGCACCTGGTTAGTATCTCCACATAAGGGATTGATACATCTGAACTTGATATCGTTGGGACGGATATTGTTGCATTAAAAGTCTATACGTTGGCCATCTTTTTCACATCTCGGCTGAGTCTTGGGATTTATGTTTGTGGGTGCTGGGTGTCTTGCTTCAGAGGTCTATTTGCATAGGTGGGATGGCTGTTTGTTAACTCATGGGATGCTCCCGCTCCCGATCGTGAGACCACTAGAGGCTATCACCATACATACATAGACTCGTCCATAATAGAACTAGCCAGCATAGGTCGATACTCCTCTACGAATAAAACGCCATATTATTACAATGAAGTTAGATAATTACATAATTGTCCAAGTTTTATAGGTAGTAGTACCTATTATGCGGTACATGGATTCAACGCTTATGGGTTCGGGTATTTAGAAAGGAAGGTACGAAGGTACATATGAATGTCATACAGGCAGGCAGGCAGGCCATTCAGGCCATTCAGACCCCTGTTTGCTGGTCCCCCTTTTTGATTGCGCCTACCCCTGTACGAAACATCCAATTTCAGAGGGAGGGAGCGACTTCAATCTTTCTCCTGTTTTCTTATTATCATCTTCAAAATCGACCATCAATTAAATTCGTCATTCTCTTTTGCTTTTTTCCGCTGGTTCAGTCGAGCTTCCATTCTTTCGCATCGGCTCCAGCATTTCCACTCTTTTTTTGTGAACGTCAATCGCCATCGCTAATTGATCTTTTTTTGCGGAACGTTGCATTACGATAGCAGGAGATACTCACCGAACAAATTATACGCGTCTGAAGGATAGATAATTACCAGGTACCGAGGAAAGGACGAGAAAGAAAAACAAAAGGCTTGTCACGATGCGCTTCACTACTATCCTTTCTGCCGCTGTGGCTTCCGGCCCTATCGTCGCTTCGGCCGCTGGCCAGCTCGGCTTCGCGCTCGGCAACAAGAAGTCGGATGGGACTTGCAAGGGGTCGAGCGACTACACGGCTGATTTCGCTGCTTTGACTAAGGAGACTGGGACTAAGGTCGTTCGCATCTACGCTGCTTCTGACTGCGATGTCGCGAAGCTGATCTTGCCTGCTGCTAAGACGGCTGGCTTCCAAGTTATCTTGGGAATCTGGTATGTTATATTATTTTCGCTATTCTATACTATATAAGAACAATTATAGCGAGCGGTGTATAAATTCGGACGGGTGATAGGAGCTAACATAGGACACTTATAGGCCTGACACCGATGAGTCCTTCCAAGCGGACAAGGCCGCCGTCGTCGCCAACGCGCCCAAGTACAAGGACCAAGTGTACGCCATCACCGTCGGTTCCGAGTCCCTGTACCGCGGCAACTTCACCGGCCCCCAGCTCCTCGCGAAGATCCAAGACGTGAAGTCGGCCACGGGCGGCGCCTTCAAGATCGGCACGGCCGACTCGTGGAACAAGTTCGCGGACGGCACGGCGGACGCCATCGTCACCTCGGGCGACGCGGACATCCTGCTGACGAACGCGTTCTCGTACTGGCAAGGCCAGGTGCTGAGCAACGCCACGGGCTCGTTCTACGACGACATCTTCCAGGCCTTCGGCCACATCCAGGAGAAGTCGGGCAGCACGGACAAGATCGAGCTGTGGGTCGGCGAGACCGGATGGCCGACCGCCGGCGACAAGTACCAGAACGCGCAGCCCGGCACCAAGCAGGCGTCGACGTTCTACAGCCAGGCCGTCTGCGGCATGGTCGACTGGGGCTTCAACGTCTTCTTCTTCGAGGCCTTCGACGAGAGCTGGAAGCCCAAGGCTATCGGTGAGGATGGAAGTGTCGCCGATGAGACTTCGTGGGGTGCCATGACGGCGGATCGGACTGCGAAGTACTCGCTCAAGTGCTAGATCTCGTGAACTAGGTTCGGCAGACTTAGTTCCTTTCTTGCCTGCCTGACGGGCGGTCTAGGGTACTAGGTTTCAGAGGATGGGGGAGAAAAAGAAGTCACGGCAGGAGAGGGGAGGGGAGGAGAGGGCGAGGTCTTGGTCTAGGCGCTGCGCTGTGAGGGATGTTTTCGTCGGTTATAATTTATATCCTGTCATATACCACCAATTACGTACGTCGTAGGAGGGAGATTGTAGACGTGATACCATATAAAATTACTCTATAAATCTGCTTTTACGAATTACTGCGGCTCGGTTCTGTCGTGTTTCAAGCCCTGGTGTGAAATTCGGGGTCTCAAAAGCGTATACTGAAATGGATGTCACGTGTATTTCATGAGTGGGAAGATATGGAAGACGCTACTGTGATCTTAAAAGTCCGCAACCGAGTGCGTCGTTTAGATTTCTGTTTTATGTTTATTTGGATGTAGTTGTAGATGTTGATAGGGTTGATATGAACAAGAAACGAAGGCCGAATTTCCCCCTCCCCAGTACCTAGGTAGCGACGCAGAAACAATAAACCTACAACCCAACTTAAACCCAAACGAACACACACACGCTCTTCCTGCCAATGGTCTCGCCAACCGCCTCCGTGGGCATTAGGTCTATGTAACAAACTGAGGGCGAGCGGGAGGCAGTTGATGAGATCAGAGGCGACAATCTTCCTCTTCTTCGTTGGCGGGATCAACGGTATCCATTACGAACACCAACGCTTCTTCCTTTTTTCCTCCACATGTCCTCCGGCGGGATTAGAGACCCGATGTGATCCAAGCACATCCATCGTCCGCTTCGTCGTGCATTGCTTTGCTCCTGCTCCCACCCCATCTCATGCTGAAAAGGCGTCCTCTATCATCATTCGCCATTTGTGACTACGCTTTAAATGAATGGAGAACCGATCACGAGCGTAGAGGACCACAGCCGTACGGCGTGGACTTGCCGAAGAAGCAGTCGCCGGCCAGGTTGTCGACGAGCTGGTTCGGGTGGATGGGGGTGATGACTACGCCGGCGCTGGCGAGGGTCGCGCAGAGGGCGGCGACGAGGGTGGTTGCGAGGGCGGAGGTCTTCATCTTGGCTTTTTTTTCGGTTTTTAGATTTTACGATTTAGAGAATTACGGGAGTGGTAGATTTCGTGAAGATCGATCGGCCGTAACTTGCGTGTGCGGAAGCAAGACCAGCTGGCTTATTCGTTTTCTCTTTTATCGTGAGGTTCTTTCGTTCGCTCGTTTGGTCGAATGAGTGAGTGACTGAGTGGCGGTAAATTGGATTATTTCGCTTGGATTAAGGCAGGGCTTTGCGGTTCGAGGGAAAAGACAGGATACGATGACCAGATCGTAGGGTGAAAAAGGATTAAGATTTTTGGGGGGTTTTTGGAAGATCAAACGCAGTAAGCAGAAGAAATGAAATGGGAAACCAAACTTCGACGACGAGACGAGGAGGAGCAGGAGGAGAGGATGGATGGAGGCGGGAATCCCGTCATATGATCTAGATTCCTGTTTGGGCGCCCTGACCAAGCCCTCCTTGTTGCAGATACAGTGTCACTGCTACGGTACGTCTTTGCCAAGTTTTTTCCTGCCTAGACGCTCAAATACGACCTAATAAGAGGGGCTTGGGGGTTAGGAGGCTGGGCTACTGGACAGTGTGGTGATCTGAGGGAGGCGTAGAAGACACTGTACGTACGCCCCACTCAGTCATCCGGGGCTGCGACGAAGACGGTCTGACGTTCGGAGATGAATCGGTTTCAACAGGGTCTAGCGAAACCTTGCGATGCTACGAGATGGGTTCTAAGGGGTGGCGTCGAAAGAAGACTTGCGGCTGAGGATAGCTTCTATTATTTTATAACTTTTTTGGTTGAGGCAAAAGCTTCGATACATGAAGATGGATTGTTCAGCTTTACAGTTGTAAGTCACAACAGAACACTATGGAGTATGCGTTTGAAGAAGTGTTATAGGCAGTGATGTTTTTAAAAAAAAAGAAAAAAGAAAAGAGAAGAAAAACAAATCTAGCCTCAGCTGAATTGATATTTCCTCATACCCAAGTAGCACGTATGCGATCTACTGTGTTCTGCGGCCGTGGGTGAAACCAGAGACATCGCTGGCGCAGAAAGGGGCAAGGCATCGTAAGACGACTAACCCCCCGTGGTATGACGTGGGGCTATATCATCAGTGATAGACGCGCGTGCAACTCACAGCCATAGAAATGATTAGTCTGATTGTTGTTTATGATTGATATCAGGTAGAATATAAAAAGAACACAGAATGAAGCCTATGTGACAACTCTTGGTGATACAACAGAATACAGAGGAATATCCAGCACACCGGACAACGGACTTACGAACTCCAGGACTAGGGCCGATCGATGATGTCAAGACTTGGAGAAAGATATTGAAAAGGCAAAATTGGGAGTAGAAAGAGAGTGGCTGCAGCTGTGGCACTTTTGGCCGTGGAAGGAGGAAGATATGAGCCTATCACCACAAGGACAGATGAGTCGGCGTTCGTTCCGTTTCCAGCATGTGACCCGCCAAGTGCAGGATAGGTACCGGGTACCGACAGAAAGAGTTACAACGAGATCCGGATATGCCGCTTCCCTAACGCCTATGCGAGTGTTATGATATGTCATGTCGATAGAGGTTCGCGACGCCCGTGATGTTTGGTGGAGGCAAAAGGCGCCAGAAACGCCGAACCATCCTTCAAGTCCTAAACGCCACTGGATGGAGCATGATCGCGGAAACATGCGCCGGATTTTGATATGCACATGCCCTTAATTCCGCCAACATGCCTCGTTCGGGAAGAAGCAGCGACTCTCGCAACCAGTTGGAACCCCGCAATCACCGGAGGCGGTACAGAGACATACAGCTCGGTCCATACCTAGTAAGCCTTCGAGTACGATACTGGCAGGTCGGTGTCGACATCAATGAGCGATTGTGGAAAAGAGGTAGGCAAAAACAAGTAAGTCGGATTCTACACGATTTCAATCACAATCCCGCCTACCAGTCTTGCTATGATACCTCAATACTGGACTGTGGGCTATGGGTGGGTGTAGATAAGTAAGTAGATTTCGTAATATAAAAGGGAGAACGATCTTCTGAGTCTTCTTTATCCGACCGTTAATAGAGGAGCGACTAGCCTAGGTTGAATTCCCCTACTTGTTGCTACATGACCTATATACAACTTGAATCGCGCAGGAATGCTTTCATCATGGCGGGGCGCGTTGATACAATGAGACCACGGAGTTATTTTTAACAGTAGGTATGTCAGGGAGAAAGATCGACCAGTCAATTTCGATATATCTGATATCTCAAAGTACAGTATGGATGAAGCAATGACTCCGTAAGGATCCCAAATAAGATGTCTACCTACATAGGTATCTACCTAGCTTCTACTAAACCTACAAAACTGGGGAAAAAAAATACTATATTGTAGAGAACAAAGTATTAGAGAAACACTAGAAAGGTAAGATGGGATGAGGTGGGAAAAAAATCCCAAGAGCCTGAATAGAGGTAGCTCGGATAGTGGGTGACCATGAATTCTATTCACAAATGGCTGCGTATCACATATTAGGTGCTATCTAGATAGGCACCTTATTAAGTACTACTACGGAGCATTCAGGAATGATTCCCAGCGGAAGTCCTCATGTTCATACGAAAGTAGTTCCTCGGATAAGGCGGGCGAAGATATGGTATCGAGTTTTGGCACATTTATTCTATAGTCAATCACAGCATCATCATCACAATCTTCGAATCACAGCAAGCACTCATCAAACAGCACATGTCGAGTAGCTAAAAAGCCTCATCAATTGAAACTGTTCCCACAACTGTCGCAAGATCGTCATGTTCTAACGCAGGAGAGGAAGGTCGCCGTTACCGCGCTCGCGCCGCCGTCGCAGAGTCGCTCGCAACACGCCTCCTCTCCCGGGTATCATTTTTTTTTCTTCTTAATATCCCCCCCGAAAAAAGACGCCGGCTCTCCCACCGATCAGCGGTCTGGTGGCCGTAATGTACATTAGCTTTAGGAAGGGGGTTTGATGATGATGAAAGAGTTTCCTGATCATTCTGCGCGCGGTTCCACCGGTTAAAAAAAGAAGAGACTGATCCCTTTTCTTTCTCGATAACTAGCAATGTCAATACTCCCAAACCAAAACCCAACTCCGTAAGGGCGCGTCGCGTTCGGTCATATCTTCGGAACAGGGCCTCCGTGTATCAACGAATAAGACTGGTTTCGCGTGGGGGTTACAGTTCATTCCGCCTCCGATGCAGAAAACATAAAAGAAATTACAAAAACAAGGGTGTCATGAAGCTTAAAAAGAGAACGCCGGTAGGTAAGCCCGAGAGCCAGTGTGGTAATAAGGCTCTAGATAGGAAGTTGGTCCTAATATTGCTGTATAAGGACAGGATCGAATCGAAGTGGTGGAATCATAAATAATTGGATATGCGTTAATACATCGGTGCCCTCATAGGAATCACACGCAGAATGTACAAATGTCTTGGAGGAAAGTTGGGGGTGGAAAAGCTGTTTACGTTCCGAGTGCTCACGAGGCATGATTACCCTTAGCGGCGCCTATTTTGTCATTCTCTTCCGTATCGAGTCGTTTTCTCCAATCAGCAAGATGCTCGCTAAGACCAAGGCCGACACCGTCGTCATCCTTCTTCATGCCCGCTCCTTCGAAGTCAAAGGCATTAGAAAGCCTGTAGTTCTTATTTGTCGCCTCCCAGTGGGATCGTAGCATGTCAAGTTCGTTAGCTAGATTGTCCAGGGCGGTGCTGTTTCTAGCATTGTCGAAGCCGCCGTATGTACTCTCTGCCTCGGAACTTTCCTGTCGGGTGTGGCCCATGTGGCCACCATTTGCACTTGGTGGGCTAGTGATCACCATCTGGTCTGTGCTTATGCGACTACGTCTTCGGTAGTTGTCGACAGAGGTCTCTACCTGGTCTAGCAACAAACTGACCTTCTGCTCAGCTTCCTGTACTCGCTGTTCGAGTAGGGCGTTCTCTTGCTGCATCTGCTCGAGTTCCTTTTCTCTCGTAGCTAGTCGCTCCGTGGCATCGTTGCGAGACTTGAGTGTGCTATCCCGTTCTTGCTGAGTAGCGTCAAGCTTACCTCGGAGTTCTACCAACTGTCGTTCAAGCTGCCCAGAGGTAACCTTCACCTGTTCTTGGAGAGTCTCAATCTTCTTTTCGAGGGATGAGCGTTCTGCTTCCCAACCAGCAGGCGCAGCATTGTCACGAGAGATAGAGCGCTCTTCTAGCTCAAGATTCTCGTTCTTCAAGCGACCATTCTCACTTTGAGCTTGTGCAAGTTCCTGCTTCATCTTCTTCAGCATTTTCTCCGTGCCCTTAACATAATGAACAGCTGATTGATAATCATTCTCCAACTGGACTATTCTGTTACGGTAAGCAGCTTCGGACTCCTGGAACTGTGTAGCAAAAGTCTGCTTTGTCTCCTCGTGGGCAGCAACAGCTTGTGCAAGTTGTCGCTCAAGCTCGCCAGCCCTTGAGGGATCAGGGGAATTAGTCCTGGAGCCCATACCCCGAACTCGGGCAAGATTGGTTGGGCTAATGCCTCTTTCGGCCAGAATGTCCTTCAGGGTATTGTGTTGAACGGTTATGGCATTAGTCTCGAGCTGCTGGTTAGCAAGTTGATTCTTGAGATCCGTGTTCAAGGCTTGGAGGGACTGAGTTTCTCTCAAAGCAGATTGCAATTGTCGACGAATCGATACGCCTTCTCGGCTCGATTGTTCCTGGTAAGCCTCAAGTCCGGCGATCCGTTCTTCAGCACTTCGAAGTTTATCCGAAGCAATATCAGCTTCTTGTCGGTACTTCTTGACGAGCTGATTTGCTGCTTCGACTTGACCTTGAAGTATGGCGATACGATCCGAGTTGGCCTGGCTAGCTTTGCTTGGGTCTCTGGTGATCTTCTCTAACCCGACAACTAGCGCCTGTCGGTGAGTATTTGCTTCTGCTGCATGTCGTTCAGCGAGTTCCTCGGCATCTCGTAGTCGTTGAGTGACAGATTCTAATTCTGTAGCATGTGCTTCATGTTCTGCCTTGAGCTTGTTAAACTTAGATTCAATTGCTGCCCTTTGGGCCCGTTCCTCGTCAAGCTTGCGCTCCAGGTGAGCACGCATATCCGCTGATGATACAACTGCCTCTCGAAGAGATTCTAAAGTTTCGTTGTGATCCTTGGAATTGCCGACAGCTTCATTGTATTTACTCTCGAAATCATCCCTCTCGACGCGTAGAAGTTGCAAAGACGCGAGCGCCTCCGCACTGGCCACTGATTGTTCTCGTGCTTCACGCTGAACCATGTGTAGTTCAGCTCGCAACTGTTCGACTTCCGAAGATGTGCGCTGCTTGTACGACTCTAGTTCAGCAATACGCTTTTGGGTAGCACTGAGGGTTTCGTCTGATAATTGTCTGGACCGTTTCTCGGCCTCTAGTTCAGCGACTGCCCGAGCGAGGCTGTTTTGTAGATCTCTCTGTACATTCAGTGCAGTCGCAAGCTTCTTGTTGAGGTCAGCAGAGCGGTCACCATTATCTAGATCCCTATCGCCATCTAGCTGTGGCGTGCTAGCGGCGCTTCCAGTCTGCGCTGCCATCTTGGCCTTAGCATAGACGGCTTCACGGACTGCGGCGTCACGCTGTCGCTCGACTTCGGCGATCTGTTTCGCTGCTAAGATTGCTTGCTTATCAACTGCGCTTTGCACATTGGCCAACTCCTGTTTCATAGCCAAGAGTGATTCAATGAGACGCTTGTCATCATCGTCGAAGGTTTCTGCGGCTCGGGACTCTAGAGTTGGGCTAAGCGTTGCGTTGGGCATATACCCAGCCTTGCGAGCAAGCTCGAGCTCTGAGGCGTACCACGCATTCCGATTTCGGGACGCATCGAGTTCCTTTAGCAGGGCGACAGTCTGGGAATTTCTGTTCGAACCTTTTCTTGATAGAGGATTACTGGGCTGCCTAGTCGGCGGAGGTGGAGAAGATGGGCGAGTTGCTACATTTTTGAGGGCTGGTTCTGTGTTGCTGTCAACAGAGCCCTGGCCGCGAGCCTGTCGCGACTGCTTGGGCTTAGGCTCGTCTCGAGAGAGGTTCTCCGATCTAGAAGCGCTCCTAGCGCTTTGTTGATTAGGCGTTCGTCTACCATTAGTGACGGAAATTTCTTCTTTGATCGGCTCTCGCGATATAGGTGATTGGTTCTGGCTATTGATGCCAGATGAACCGACGCCAGCAGCTTCCCTCTCTATTCGCTCGATGGATGTATTTCTTGTGCGGCGGCTGGCTCCACTTGTATCAATGTTGGGTTTGGGGAGTTGACCTTGTGGTGGAGGTCCTGAAGGTGTGGAAGTTCCCGCGGCCCGTGGAAGTTTTGACATCCCATTGCTGATAGGAGGCGGCCCATTGATGTCCATACCCGTACCACCTTTGCCGGAGCTATTTGTTGGACTGCTAGGGCTAGCTATGCGTTTTGGATCCGGTCCAGCAGAGCCCTCACGGGATGGAGCTTGTCTACCGCCGATAGGAGCGTCACCGCTCGGTCGCCTTGCTTGCTGTACCTTTTGGGTATTTGACTGGATCTGCGCATCGTTGGGGTACCGAATCTTGGTTGTGTCCAGAACGTAAACGATACCTAGGTCGTTAACCTGGTTGGTTGTTGAACTAGGCTCACCTCCAACGACGACGACCGATTTTCCCACAGATGTCATACTGTGACCAGAACGCGGAGACGGAGATGGACCCATGTTCTGGAAGGTATACCAACGGCGAGATGGGATCCGGAATGCGGCCAAATCACCTAAATCAGCCCCTTCTTCAGTACGACCACCAAAGACGTACATAACGTCGTCGACTAACGAAGCGGCATGGCCTTCTCTAGGGACCGGAATGTATCCGATAGAGTCTAGTTGGACCCATTTGTTGGCCGCCGGTTCATAACACCATACATCGTTAAACCATTGGAAGCCGTTGGTCCCTCCGAATCTGCGATAGTAAGCTTCAGGAACCTGTGGCCACCAAGATATTTACATCAACTTCAACTTACAAGTACATCTTGTCATTGAACGTGACCATAGAATGGTTAGTTCTGGCAGGGGGTACCTTTCCTTGCATTGCTCCTCCAGGTTCAACATTTTCACTGAGGATTTCCCATCGGTTGTTCGGCATTTGTAACTGGTTTAGGTCGAAGGCCGCCAGATCATTCATGAAATATCCTTCCACTTGGCCACCAAAAATATATATCTTCGACCCGATAATGTTCAAAGAGTGCCCATAGCGACCTGACGGCCTTGGACCGGCCGGCAGAGCTCTTGACCACTGTCGCGTAGCTAAAATGCCGATTAGTCAGTACTAGTAAGGATGGGAAAAGGCGGGATACGGTGTCTCACAAGTATTGAGGAGATAAAGAGTCTCGTCCAGTACATCTGTTTCGTCGATTTTGGTATCACCACCGTATACGATAAACGCATTGCCTACTAGGAGAGAGGCGTGTCCAACTCTTGGTCCTGGGCCTTCCGCCGTGGTGACAAGCGGATAACAAGACATATTTCCTCCGGCTTCGATCATCCATAAATCGCCCTTGACGGTTGAACTATTGATTAAACCGCCCATGACGTAGATATCTCCTTCCTTAGAGGAAACGGAATTTACGG
The DNA here is from genome assembly GCA_022497145.1 of Rostrohypoxylon terebratum. Taxonomy (NCBI): domain Eukaryota; kingdom Fungi; phylum Ascomycota; class Sordariomycetes; order Xylariales; family Hypoxylaceae; genus Rostrohypoxylon; species Rostrohypoxylon terebratum. The sequence goes on along the minus strand of MU385914.1, from coordinate 14,049 downwards.
CGGCTCCATATCTGGGAAAGGGGCTAGGCGTGCCAGGATTAAGTATTAAGCGTCGCTGCGACCAAGGATATAATGAAGCATTCACGTTCTGCTGAGGAGGAGCGTTGCGAAACTTTTTCGGCGTATTCATTAGCATCATTCTCAGAATTGGGTCCAAGCGTGCTGCGTGATGAGTGCTGGGAGTCGGATGTTGGATGTTGTGTCTAGTCTAAGAAGCTTGAAATGGAGAATCAAATAAAAAAACTTACAGGCAGGTCACTCACTTGCTGAGGCTGCTGTGCCTGGGGCGGTTCCTGGCCCCGGCGAACAGCATACTTCTCAGCATCTGGACTTGGTGTGCCTTCGTCGAATGAATTCAAACTTCCTGTTGGGGTTGATCGGGACCCTTTCTCCTCTCTAGCGATGCGCCCAGCTGCGCCTTGTACTTGAGGTGACGACCCAGGAGGTCCATCTCTACTATTGACATTCCTGTCCTGGTTTTTCTTAGATTTAAAGAGGAAAGCCATGACGGATTATAGTCAGACTCCCTCGTTAGGAGTGCTTAGACTATATTGTCGCCGCTGCGACTGAATGACAAGATGGTGGAGGACGATGCGGTATTCGGATAGATTGGATGTGTGTTCCGTGTGTGATGTGCGACAGATCGGGGGAGCCGTTAGGTCTAGGAGGTCAGGAGACTAGGAGGCGAATGCAGCGTAAATCGGAGGCTATGCAATGAACAGAGGTATGAAAGGTTCGTCGTGGTAGGAATCGACGTTCGAGATGGCTGGGGTTGAAAGCATGAGGTTGGAAATATCGTTGATGGATCCTTAGTTCAAATTGCGCCGATTGCTCGTACCTTTGCGCAGCCCCTCGACTTTTTTTTTTTTACCCCCTTCTAAGCCTCCGTCTTCCTTTTTTACGCTACCTAACAACGTAGTAATTGTAACTTGGTGATACCAAGTTAAGAACAGATGCACACTGAAAAAGAAAACCGTAGTGAATTACAACTACCGTGTCGTCGCACTTGTGGACTGGAACGACAGCAAATGAAGGGTTGACGGATCGAATGTTGCGACAGATTCAATCGTTTGTTCGTGGCTTATGGTGGGTTATGGGTATCCCCTCAAGCTCAAGATGATCCAGGGGTGTTGTAAAGGAAAAAAAAAGTTATTGTACAATACACAAGCAAATAAAGGGGGATGAGAAGATTAGTAATTTGTTGCCTTGCTATGTAATTATTTAACTGCAAAGGCCTACAGCGACGAGCAGCTGCAACTGGCAATTGGATCAAGGTCGTGAAGAAAGGGTGATAGAGAAAAAGTGAATGAGCGGCAAGGAGAAGGCGAATTGGGTTGACGGAGGAGGAACGATGAACGAGGTTCGTAATGTTCAAGTTCAGGGACGACGCATGCACCAAATTTCCAGAAAAAAAATCTCGAAAGGTACCCCCAAGACCCTAAAGATGTCCAGGGCAGTCACCAATGCACCATCCAGTGACCAGTGGCGTCCAGCACCCAAAAAGCACCCAAGAAAGCATCTCCCAAGCACCAGGGCATCTGCAGGGTCGGCTTGTGAGGGGCCGTGCTAGGCTAGGTAATGCCTATTCAGTACTAGCTTTCACTTATGCAGCATCTCAACTGCAGGTTACAATTGGATAAGAGGAGCCTAATTTGGGGGGATATCCATCTCTCCAAGGGGGTTAGCGGCACGATTAAAATAAATGCCTTCCATTGGGTTGCACCCGTACAGCCATCATAGCCATTGGACGGGAAGGACTAGGGGATATCAGGGAGTTAGCTCCTGAATATTACCCAGGAAACTACTAATATCACAACAATCACACTATTCTAGCACTAGTAGTACAGCTAATATTGACTTCTAGAAGAAATATTAGCTGGCCCTGAATCCCTAGCTATTCCTCCAGGAGCAACGCGTATTATTACGTACAGACCGCGGACATATTAATACTGCGTACTTAAGACTTAAGTCTTACCTATTATGTAGTGTAGAAGTTAGCTAACTTAGAAGACCCATTATCGAAAGGTACCTTCTCAAGCCTAACTCACCTAGGTAATCGTTTGTTTCTTTGGAATTTCAGTGAGGTGAGCATTAAGAGTCGAGTTATCGTTGGAATCGTCGAAACAGGTTAGCCTATTAACTCTATTAACATCGAAATCTGTGAGGTGATAATGATGCCTGAGCGATGCTTGCCGACGACTGGATAACCAAGAACTTTCTCGACAGGATTCTACCCGGTGTTTTATCAACTTCCACGTGGATGACACGTTATAAACAGGGAGAAGACCGAATGATGTTATTTGGTGTTTTGAAATGTCTGAGTTTAAGAATTTTCCAATCTTCCATATTAATTTACCCATACTATTGAGTATGTACAAAGACTTTACTGGTGTGGGTAGAAATCCAGGGGGCCACATGTTTGCTTGGTTTAATAGGCTTTGTTCAAGGTTGTCATAAATGCCGTAAAAGTATCACATCGGAAGAACTGTCTATCACACATCGGAAACAACGTAATTCCTGGTAGAGCATTATGCTCGCTGATATTCTCGTGAATAACATTAATAACATTGACCAAACCCCAGGGCGATAAATAAGCCGAAAAAAGTACATAGATTGCCGGTCTTTTGCCTCAAAGTATCCTCCTATGTAAATCTCTGATTGTGGTTGGTGTGGTATCGTATAATATGTGGTAACCATTTGGGACATAAGCCAGACTTACTATGCAGTAACGTGACAGCATGAGAAATATCCACGCATCCTCAAATTTGCTCAATGCTTTATCTCGAGCATTGCGACAAACCTGTAGCGCAAGATTTCAAGTGTGGTAAGACGCCCCTTTTTTGCCTTTTTCACACGTAATAGGTGAGTCCAGATGCCTATCGTTGAAGAACCTGCAGGTCGTTGAGCAGTTAGAACTCAGGACCATTGAATAGGTATTACCCTGATGTATAATACCTAGGTACAATACAATACATGGAACTTCAGGGAGTCAGAACTTCAATTCCCTAACTTCTAATTCGAGGTCGCTATCGATTTATCGATTAGATACAGACCTCAAATGGATGGATCCCCGGGCGAGGCTGGCAGGCTAGCTAATGGTGAGGAGGGCTTAAGTAGCTAAGTGGGCACGAAATATATTTGGGGATGTGTTGATCACTTAGCGAAACAGGCAACCTGAAACACAGCCAATTATCCAGCACGTGAAGGCTACAACTCATCAGTCAGTACTAGTAGACTGTAGCACGGCTTTGACGGTAGAACTTGTCTAGCCATATAAAACGCCTATCACAACCCCACCCCTTCGGCGCGTCTGGTGTGCTGAGGTAGCGATGCTGCCATGTCCAACTGCTCGCCTGCGATGATGCAAGTGTGACGATGAGTTTGCCCAAGGATATCAGGCTTTGTCCGAACATATGTACATATCATATGTGCCCGTACAGCCTTCGTTGATCCCATATCCAGTCTCCGAGTTTATCCGAGAGGAACCTCGATCTAGACGTCGAATTATCGTGGATACCTATAGCATAGGCCCTAGGCAGACAAAATGCGGCTGATAGGTCGTGGCTGAGAAAAGTATTTGTGGCAACCCTTTCAAGATTTGAGAGCGACCAAAGTGACCTCTTGGCTTGCTTGGTACGTATTGGAACATTCAACGGAATAAATGCCGCGGGCATTCAGCCGAGGCTTCTCTTGACTTGATGTTTTCTCGTTTTCTCAGGTACCTGTTCGCCTCGAGTTTGCCCACAGTCCAACGAATCAATCATGGCATGTTTGAAAGCAAGGAGTTCATTGCATTCTACATCCCTAGTACAGCAGTACCTATCCTAATAGCAATGTTGGGATGAGATGAATGGTGGATGACGGTAAAGTGGTGGAGCAATCCACGAGATAAATCATAATACTAGTTTGTCGCTAGCAAACCTCCGCAGGCATTGTTCCGAAAACAAAGAGCTTAAGAATGTCTCGAAATCTGTTGGTCATGTGAAAACGAGGAGAGTTTTATTCATGCGACGGGATGAAAATAGCTCATAGCTGGCGTAGGTAGGTTACAGCAAGGCGGATGATGATGAGAAAAGGGGTAACCTTTGGGATCTTGGGGTCTTCGCTACGTTATTGAGCTCCAGCTATTGAGGTGCCGGAATGCACTGTACGTACTCTCTCTGGCAGTTTCCAGTCAGTGTCAATTGACGACTTCCTGGGAAGTTGGGGGCGGCTACCATTTATTTCGTCACTGCTGACCAGCGCCTAGATTGACCTCGGGTGGTACTTGCCTTTTTTACGTAGCTTTAGGGTACTTAGATACATCTCCCCACCGCCTTTCCGCCGCAGCGCCGCTTGCCCGCTTGTACCTACCAACCAGAGTACTAGGTATTAGCGTAGACTCGATCAGAACCGCGAGCTTCGTTCGCAAACGTTAACCTACACTAGAGGCTAGAGCCCACCTGGCCAAACCTTACTATGTATTGTACAACGTAGAACCCTAGCAGCCCAGCAGCCCAGCAGCTTCCAGCTAGTATTACATAGTACCTAGAGAAAGGCAAAGCTTAGCGTCTATCGCTCATCGCATATCCCATCCATATCCATATCCACATCCACGCAACCAACGCATCCACGCAACCACAACCACGCATCTAAACTGTCGAACAACTTCTCCGATTTCTAAGCCTCATCATCAAAACCAAACCTAAAAAAACAAACCCAAAAACACACCAGAACACACCCACTCCCGCACCAATACGAAGATATCGCTTAATCCCAACCCCACGGAACCGGTTGTTCCATTTCTGCTTCGTCAGAACTTTACGTACAGCCGTGTTCTTGTCGGAGTTGGATGGTTCAAATAACCTATTAACTTGAACTGGACGTGCATCAAAAATGTACTTTAGACATCATGACTGCCGTAACCTTTTCTTCCCATAGCGCGTACACGTCTGGGCAGCACCCCTCTCATCAGATTCCGACTATCTCGTCGCCGCACTCTCGCCATAACCTTCTTACAACCGATCCCAACCCTACTTCTCTTCGCGACTATTCTAACTCTTCGACAAACCCCCCCATAACTGATGGTGCTTCTATAAACATGACTTCGCGACTAGGCCCAGGCGACCCGATTTATGCGGCACGAGATTCCGAGCCGGTGAACGGCCGTCCACGTACAGCAACAGAGGAGAGAGAGACGGTAGATCTTGACCGACGTCCGTTGACTGCTCCCGGCAATAAACATAACATTTCCCTCGAAATACCTCAAGATGATTCCGATCACGATAGACCGAATAGAAGATTGATGAATAAGCCACTGCTTATACGATCTAAGAGCGAGTATACAGGAAGACGTGAAGGTGCAGATCAGGTAGACGAAGAGTTTTGTGAATGGGGTGCGCGACATGGCTTTGAAGACCATTACCAATCCGAGGATATTATCTCCCAACTGGCACAAGTGAGTGGAACTTCGGCCCCCGCGATACCTACTATTACATCCCAACGCGCATCTTCTTGTGTTCCTATCTATGTTTTAATCCATGTTGCGCCGCCAGTGCCAGGTAACCACAAACGAGATGTAGACTAACTTAAACATGTAGAACTGGTGCATGTACTACACAGAGAAACGACACGAGACTACCGGTCAACCCAAATCACCTAATTATGCGATTGAAGATTGGCGTATGCGAGATCGCCTAAAAACAGTTTCAGCTGCGCTAGCAGTTTGCCTCAATATAGGTGTTGAGCCCCCGGACCAGTTGAAAACAAACCCAGGAGCAAAGCTTGAGGCATGGCAAGACCCTTTCGTACCTCCCGCCGCAAAAGCCCTCGAGCAGATTGGGAAATCCCTACAGGCGCAGTATGAAAACATATCGTTGCGGACAAGATACAAGCAGTACTTGGATCCTTCGGTTGAAGAGACCAAGAGGTTCTGTCAGTCTTTACGGAGAAACGCAAAGGATGAACGTGTACTCCTCCACTATAACGGCCATGGAGTTCCAAAACCAACAGCGTCGGGTGAAATTTGGGTATTCAACAAAACTTTCACCCAATATATTCCGATCTCTTTGTATGACCTCCAACATTGGCTCCAGGCGCCAACCATCTTCGTCTGGGATTGTTCCGAAGCTGGTAATATTCTAAACAACTACCACCGATTTGTCGAGAAGCACGAGGAAGAGGAGGAGGCGGCCGCTGCTGCCGACCCCAACTATGAGAAGACTAAGTATCGTTCATACCTTCATCTTGCAGCATGTGCCGTCAAGGAGAACCTCCCGACCAACCCGCGTCTTCCGGCCGACCTTTTTACAGCGTGTCTGACAACGCCAATCGAGATGGCATTGTGGTTTTTCGTCCTGCAGAACCCACTTAAGAGCAGCATTTCGCCGGAGCGAGCCAAGAAACTTCCGGGCAGACTACAAGAAAGGAGAACGCCGCTCGGAGAGCTGAACTGGATCTTCACGGCAATCACTGATACTATTGCTTGGACCTCTTTGCCTCGGCAGCTATTTCGTAAATTCTTCAGGCAGGACCTCATGGTGGCTGCCCTTTTCCGTAACTTTATCCTAGCCCAGAGGATTATGATGGTCTATGGTTGCCACCCACAGTCATATCCAGAACTGCCCGATACCCATCAACACCCCTTATGGGAGAGCTGGGATTTAGCCGTCGATTTGGCCTTGGCGCAGCTCCCCATGATGGAGCGCAAAGAGAATGAGGGTATCGAATACGAATATCAGAGCTCGTCGTTCTTCGCAGAACAATTGACCGCCTTTGAGGTCTACCTTGCACGAGGAGATGCTATGCAACAGAAGCCACCCGAGCAGCTTCCTGTTGTTCTTCAAGTGTTGCTTAGTCAGCAGCACCGAGTACGAGCTCTCATCTTGTTGGGTAGATTCCTGGACTTGGGTCCTTGGGCAGTCCATCTAGCGCTCAGTATCGGTATCTTCCCGTACGTACTGAAGCTCCTGCAGTCTGCTGCGGCTGAACTGAAGCCTGTCATGGTATTCATATGGACCCGGGTTCTCGCCGTCGATGTCTCCTGCCAACCTGATCTGATCAAAGATAATGGCTACAACTACTTCTCCTCAATTCTCAACCCATCTGAGGTTCTTGCGGTTGTCGACAACAACGAGCATAAGGCAATGTGTGCTTTTGTGCTCTCGATGTTATGTAAAGGTTACAAAGCTGGCCAAGCTGTGTGTAACCAATCACATATTATGACCTACTGCTTGGCGCACTTGACGAATAAACACAACATATTACTACGCCAATGGGCGTGTCTTTGCATTAGTCAGTTATGGCAAGATCTTCCCGAGGCGAAATGGAGGGGCATCAGGGAGAACGTACCCACGAAGCTGTCTAGTCTAACAAAGGATCAGGCCTGCGAGGTACGAGCAGCCGTCATCCACGCCATGACGACATTCCTAGGAATTCCAGACCTCACAGACGAAGTGGCTAGGATTGAGGAATCCATAGCGTGGACGTTGTTAAATATGGCGAATGACGGCAGCCCGCTTGTTCGCAAAGAATTACTCGTCTTCATTTCTCATTTTGTTCTTCGGTACGAGAATAAGTTTATTGTTGCCGCCTACGAACAACTTGTTGAAGAGAAGGAGTACCTACAATTTCCTCCAACGGACGACGGTCTAGAGTATAAGATGGGCCTGCATTATGCTCGTCCCGAAAACCGCAATGCCGACGGTACAATCAAGGCCGCTGCACAGGGTTTATCTTCTAATACGGTCTTCGCGGCTTGTTGGAAGCACATACTAGTCTTGAACGTTGATCCTCACCCTGAGGTTCAGCGCGATGCAACAATCATCGTTGATTACGTACATAATGCACTCCTAAATTCTTCAGTTGGCTTCCAGGCGCGGAATTTAATGGACGAGATTGAACGGCGTGCTCGACGATCTCGCGGTCACAAGAAACAGCTCTCTGCCGTACGAAATGGCCTCAAAACATCTACATCTGAAATTACTCCTCCAGAACCTTCTCCAGGTCTACTCAAACGGACTGCTAGCTTACTATTCCAGCTACCGAGTATGTGGGGTGGTGACTCGGCCAATTTCTCACCATTACCTTCCCCCGGGCTCGCGAGGAATTCCTCCCAACGAAATAGACTTACTCCAGACTGGATCACCCCTCCTGAGCAGAACGACCAGACCAATGCTCCGGCAAACTATAATACGGCTGACGAGCCCGTATCAGTAAGGTTTACAGAACGACAGCTTGATCAACCACCTATCTTACCGATCCCGAGCACGTTCTTAGATTGGTCCATCGAATATTTCCGAGAGCCGCAAATGCACCCCAGCGAGGCAGAAGAGCCGGGAAGTACTGAGTACAATGAGCGGTTGTGGAGAAGAGCTCGAAATGAGAATATACTCCGAGAGACTCAGCCACAGAAACAATATGCAGGCAGTCATAAGTGGAATAACCAATTGTGCATCATGAACAACGGCGCGCAACCAGCCAGAATGACCTTCCATCAATATGAGGATCACCTTGCGGTTGCCGACGATGGCAACACAGTTTATATCTGGGACTGGAAGAAGCAGACTAGGTTGAACCGATTCTCTAATGGAAATCCCGAAGGATCGAAGATTAGCGATATGACATTCATCAACGAAGATGACACAGCATTCTTAATGACTGGCTCTTCGGATGGCGTGCTCCGAGTTTATCGAAACTACGATTCTGAAAAGAAGACAGAATTGGCATCAGCGTGGCGAGCGCTGACACATATGGTTCCTAGCAATGTCAACTCGGGAATGGTCTTCGACTGGCAACAGGTAACAGGCAATGTGCTTGTTGCGGGAGACGTTCGAGTTATCCGAGTGTGGGCTGCCGCACATGAAACATGTATTATGGACATACCTGCACGTTCAGGATCATGCGTCACGTCATTGACGTCAGACCAAATGACTGGTAATATTTTTGTGGCTGGGTTCGGTGATGGTGCAGTTCGGGTGTTTGACACCCGGCTCCGACCACAAGAGTCCATGGTAAAGAAGTGGAAAGACGATTCCGATCGCCAATGGATCAGAAATGTTCATATGCAGCGTGGGGGTCAACGCGAATTGCTTTCTGCAAGCCGAAACGGGAAAGTGAAGCTTTGGGATATTCGTATAGACTCACCCCTCCGTGTCATTCAGGCGACTCGTGACACCCTCCGAACAGCGAGCACCCACGAACACCTCCCGGTATTCTCTGTGTAAGTTTTGCACCAATATCCCATCTATTCATTCGCTGTACTAACCAAACATCAGCGGAACATCCGCGCACACTGTCAAGGTTTTCAACTTCGACGGTCACGAACTTTCCCGGATGGAACCCTACTCCAGCTTCTTGCAGCAGAACCGTGGCGCTCCCATTTCAGCCACGGCGTTCCACCCCCACCGCATGATCCTAGGTTGTGCTGCACGCGGCGACCAGCACATAAATCTCTTTACGTGCGCCAATCAAAAACCGGAAGGCTTCATCGACTCGTTGTAAACTTCCACCTCACTAATAATTACCCTATATGCTTTGAACGCATGCATTTACGTTACTGCCGAACGAGGGATGGTAATGATTGAGCATTTTCAACAACGTTACGACTGACTAGACATATGCAATCCTTCTTCGCTCGCACTTTACTCGCACATATAGCTACAGGCGAAGAAAGGATAGACGTAGACGAGGGGATCTTTTCTGCTTTTTTTATTCTAGTTTAGTTTGATTATCGCAAGGGAAACGGGCTGGGAGACATGCATGCGCGCATAAGACAACGACGACATACGCGCGCCAGGACGGCGTCAGGTCGTCTTGAACAAACATGGGCGGGCTAGGCTTTTGCATCTATTGGAATCTTGACGTTTTTTGTTATATCGAGTGTGCGTCGCCGGGAGGGTAGCTGAGGGAAAGGGGCGGAGGAGTTGACTAGATTCTTCGCATCTATTCGTCTGTTGCTGCGGACAGATATAGGTTTATCGTACTACACCTATTAATAATACACCACCAGATGACTTTTACGATATCTTTTTTTGTCGTTGTGATGAAGTTTGGAATGGTGAGTTGGGCGGGGATGTGGTGGTTGTTTTGTGGGATGCATGGTATCAAGATTCGCGTAGGTAGCAGTGGGCTGCTTGGTTCTCGAGTACTCTAGGGAAGTGAGCCTGGCTTTTAAGGGTAGCGAGTTATGATGAGTAAAACAGGGAAGAAATAAAATACACTCATGGCATGATTTTTCTTCTTGTATGATTGCACCTTCGATTCTTCTAAGTTGAGAGAAGCTGATGACTAAAGAATGGATGCTCCAGTGAAGGATTGTCGATATCACGTGCTCATCGTAACCAACCCCTTTCCATTACGACAATTAGGTAGGCAAGGTTACCTAGTATATATCCTCCTTTGAAAGGCATAGAGTTGATTGAATTAATTAAAGGCTTAACTAGTCAGCTGTCCTGAAGAGAATGCTTAATGAAATTTCTCACATCGTGGACGATATGAAACACAAAGTGGCGTAACTCAACACCGTATCATTACCCGATTAGGCAAGAGGCGCACTTCATGATGGCTTCGATATTCAATGCGGTCAACGAAGACGAATTAAATCACTAATCTCTGGGGCTAACTATGCAGAGTTTACTACTAGTAAATTACAATTATCGTCTATTTGAATTTTGAGTATCACATTAATCAATCATTAGGTTAGACAACATCCAAACAACAAATATCGCACACTCCAACCACAACCACAAAAATAGGCAAAAAGCCAGATCCCTCCCTCCCAATAAAAAATTTTTTCTTCCAATAACACTAAAAAAAAACTGAATCGGCCGCCAGAGGAATCGAACCTCCAGACCTAGCAGCAAAGCGTGTGGGAATCCGACAATCTAACAAGAGCATCCCAAACGTGCCCCGCTAGGCCAACACCAATCTAGCCCTGGCATGGTTGAAATCTTGCGACATCTACCTGTGGATATTTGCTGAAGCGGGATTAGAGTATATATAGGTATGTGGATGGATAGGGACGAATGATGTCTGCCTGTTTTTGCGGGCTGGCGGGTCTTTGTTTAGTCGCCGGCTTAGTCGTCGATGTGGGTTTGGTGGTTTGGGGCTTGGGGCGGCTGAGGGGAGGGGGAAGGGGGGCTAGTAATGGCTTTTGACACTGTTACATTGGTTTGCTATTGGGGTGCTGTGGAAGAGGAATCAGATGCGAGGTAAGCTCTTTGATGAAATAGACAACTCGAATTCAATACCAATGCCAAAGGATGTCAATGAAGGGAAAAGTTCAGGTCTAAGAATCTGGAAAGAATCTGAAGCAACGTTCTAAAAACTGAACCGCATTTTAAGTCCTAACAGTTATGCTGCTTCCATCTCTCGTACTTACAATGCCTCAACATTTAAACAAAACTTTATGGTGCAATGAAAGCACGTTGGATTATATTTTTTGACGTTTTGAGAAAAATTTCACATCTGATCACTTCGTAACTACGGCCAAGGTCAAGACTCGTATGAAAGACAAGTATGTCGCTTTTGAATAACCAACTATTATCGTGTAAGCAAGTACACATACTACGCTATTGATATCACTATTCTCTCTCCCAGATTGATAATATCACCCATTTCCTCCCCTGATAATCCGAGTCTTCTATATCAATGCTAAGTAGCGTTGTGTATTGGAATAACACCCAGGCCTAACTCGTGTCAAAATTTACTAATCCATCCATGTATCTATCCAAACAGATTAGATGATTTCCTACAAGCGGAAGATAGATAGTAAGATGTAGAGAACCTACAAAATCCAACGTCATAAAACAACGTGACGTCCGCCACGTAGTAATCATCCAGTCGCGTCATTTTTCAGGTCTTGAGTTGGGTTGGAAGTAAGAGTAGGGGGCCTCTGGACTGAAAGGTTCGTCTCGACTGGCCGGGCGATTCGAGCGTACCCTTCGATGATATTCCATTGCTGCCTGCAGGTATCGCAATTGTCGTTCTCGCCTTGCTATTTCTTGCAATCTTCTATTCAGCTCTTCGCGCTCATGAAGTAGTTGAATATGCCGATTATCCATAGGCGTGACAGGGACCTCGGGATCTTCTTGCTGTTGGGGAGGTATAGGCGGCGTGGTAGGTTCGGTCGGGCGTTGTCGCTGGGCAAAATTTATCCTCAAGGTAAGTTGCCCGGTTACCACAGGCGGTCGTGGAGACGAAGGACGGGGCGCTTCAGATGTTTGCTGTTCTGATCGAGGTAACCTCCTAATTCTACTTGTCTCTGTAAAGGGGTTCATTCCCGTTCCTCCGGAGACTGATGGAGCTTCGTGTAACCCGTTGTCTACAGAACTAGTAGACGTATTATTTGACGGGTTTAGAGCTTGGTGTAAGATGGACCCTTCCATTGAAAAAGGCAGTCTTCCTAGCAATGGGTTTACGAGAATGCCATTATAACGGTTGAAGAATTGTTCTGGAATAGGATAATTTTCTTGTTCCGGGGGCAAGAAGTCACGCCAACTTGGTCGAGGTTGCTGGTTAGGTGGGATATTCTCTTGGAGCGAACGAATATGCTGTTCGGCGGCCAGTTCTTGCACGCGACGAGGAAAAACTGCGGCGGGATTCATCTCTTCGTCTGGGTCGCCGTCCATACAGTAACAGGTTTTCTATGCCGAACCGCAGGTGTAACAGAATTCCCTGCCACACTGGCATCTACGAACAGCGAAATATTTTGGTTAGTGCTTATCTTTACACATGAATGTTTGAGTTCTAGTGACTGATCGCGTATCATGACATGATATCATGAACTCACACCATATGGGGGCATCCTTCCATGCGAGATATCATTCGACGGCAGTGCGGACACCGTTGCCACTGGTTCTTCTTAGCCAGTTTTCCCAACGCCGGATCTAGGTCTTGTTCTCGACATTCCGTATCGGAAGGACCGTGTGCGGGTTTCTTGCACTTCCTGCAAGTTGACGTGCCACACTTATCGCAAGTCACGTCGCCGCTATCCTCTGGCAAGCTTTGACGATTCAACAAAAAGCTGCATTGAGGTCTGGAACAGTAGAGGGGATTTTTCAGGCTCCTCTCTTCGTCTATTCTTCGATACGTCCGTAAAATGTCATCATTCCCTAACCACACGATGTCCTGTTCTGTGACAATAGTTCCGCAGCATTGTGGTGGCCAACTGGCCGCACTGGATTCGATTCTGAAAATCACATATTGGCGTAAACAACCTTGGCAATAACGGCATCCGCATGGAAGAACCCGCATATTGTCGGTTGTTGCGAAACAGACCACACAAGTATTCGCGGGCTGGCTAGGGTATTCCATGTTGTCAATGGTGTTAGATAATATCTGGTGGAAACCTTTTTTACGCTCTACTGGAGATGCTCGTTGGGTATGGTAGGATTTGAAACTCAAGCTCGGGCCAGGTTGCGTATTACTTAGGCAATAGGGAGTTGTCGACAGCGTATCCTAGGTCAATAATATGTGAAAGAGTGACAAGTATGAGGACGCTCCACTAGTAGATGCGAAATTTGAATGTATACCTAGGAAAATCAGGCAATATCCTCCCGTGATAATAATGACCGTCGTAAATAGTAGTTGTAGAGTTGTAGAGTAAATAGAAGTCAAATTCAGAAGATTATTTCCAAGTTTACAGCATCGCTAATCCATCCATGGATATCCATCAATCAATCAATCACAAAATGCATGTGACATTAACTGCAACTGGGTAGGTACCGTTACTAAGGGCAAGGTACTATTAAGGTCTAAGGTAGAAACGGCAACGCACCTACCACCAGGTAAGTAACTTCCAAGGTTCCTTATGACAACATTCATGTTGATGCTAAATGTTATTTGATCTTTCTTCCCGGTTCACAATATTTGGTGGAAAGGTCGATGGAGATTAGGTAAGCCAACATACCAGTATGCGCACATACCAGGTGCGATCCACTTCAAAATCGCGACACGAACGCGTTGAAAAACACCCCCTTTTTCCTTTATATCTCACCCAATTTCTACTCAATTGCAAAATGAAATATACCATCTTAATCGCCTGCTTTCTGACTTTCATCATATCTCAGC